>JADDOH010023550.1:0-250886 GCA_016648135.1 Agrypnia vestita | reverse complement strand
TATTTACGAAATACGACATTTTTGAAGCGAAACTTCTTTATAAATAAGTAGATAAGGTCTCGGGGATGGTTTGATCGAAAGGATTCTACAACAGCCCGTGAGTTTATATGAAATAATAGTTTCTTTGAATGCTAAATTTTGGTTTTTTAAACCCTCAGCATCTCTGCCGAGGGGGGTTTAGGCCCCGCGCCCGCCTAGACCGGTGGCCGACTTCCTAAGTGACTAAACGACCCCCCTTGTTCCTCCGGAACTTACTGCATCCCGAGACTCTATCTCTTCTTTACGAGATGTGATCCCGTGACGCCCTTCTTTTAGGCTTATAATTGAGAAGGCCGTACTCTTTTGGTACGAGTTTCTGATGATGTGTGTTGTCTTGAGGCGCCTTTCTTTTAGGCCGGTGTTTGAAGAATCATGTACTCTTTTGGTACGAATTGATGACGACATTAGCCTCCTTTGCGGGCATAGTCAGCGATGTTACAAATTATTGTGCAATCTCATTATGCCTTTTCAGAGCGGCGTCCCACGATTCTGCATCTTGCAACATTTACTTTGGACAAATGTTAGAGTGTTAGTAACATATTTATAATATCCCAGCTATTCCATATGAGTGAATGATTTTTATATTTATTCTGGCCCTGTCTTTCTTACAGAGGACGAAATAGAAGTTAACGTTTTCTATCAAGGTTTTACAGCATTCAGGCATGAAAATCCTTCCAAAGACAAAGGGAACCTTTTGTGGGTTATGTGGCCCTGCGCCTGGTGAGGAAAGAGGTAGGTTTATTGACGACCCCGAGCAACAAGGAGGGCCCCGCCTTTAAGGGACCCTGCAGGGGCTTGTGCGGGTTCCACGCCCAAGTGCCGGCAAGCATCTACGCCCCAACCAGCTAGGCCATCACAAACCAGATATCCCCAATCTTTAGTTAGATCTCCCCATTCTGTCCTTTACTCGTCGTTCTGAAGCTACTTGTTAAGCTAGATGTACCGAGGTACTCAAATCATAAAGAGTTAACTGAAGACCGGATTGCGCAATACTTATGCAATACAGTAATTATTATAATGCTACTAAGTAATTCATATAGAAATCCGTGTATTCAAATTTTAGCATAAACGGTATGAAATTCGCTTTGCATAAAAATACATCCGTTTGGAACGGAATTCTCGTACGATTTGAACCAATATCACACAAGCAATCGTGATATTTAATTACACATAATTATTCCGAACTCAAATATTCCCAAAATAAATACATTTCGATAGTGAAAATAATTAACCGTAATAGATAATATAAATGTGTTCCTTAGCTGTTACACAGTGGCGGTATGATCCTCTCTGGTACTGATGAATGGTAGATTCCTCCATACGTCCGGGCAGCAACTCCGTCCGCAAATGCTGTTCTCCAAATGAAGTCTCTGGCAGTAGTCTCTCGGGCAGCGCTTCCGCTGGCAGGTCTGGTCTCGAACTGAAGGGGCTGAGTATATCGTGTTCGCTCCTTTTATAGTCTCGATTGCACCATATCTCCGAAATTCACCCTAGTGCAGTGACTCATCCTATGCGCGATGACCTCACCGCCGGCGCTCGCCATTGGCCGGATTCAGTCATCGGGACGGTCGCCTCCGGCTCAACCCGTCGAAGGCAAAGCGCGCCTGTGATTGGTCCGTTTCGTTAAAATAACAGTAAAGCACCCGCTACACGCGAGACTTGCTGTTCCGATTCATAAATAATAAAGGCTCGTTCGCACCTACTCACAAGGTCGAGTCTATTAGGATTGGCAAACGATATTAATTTAACACAGAATTATATCTATGGTATAATAAAGATCTAAGAAATATTACTTGTATAGCTGAATATTCAATATTTTGTTAGCCTCTTGTAATACATAGAATCTTAAGAAGAAATGTATCAGGCTTTTACTTTTAAACGATTCCAAACAGAAGAAATATATTTTTGATGTCCATACTTGACTTTTTTGAATATTATTATTTTAAGATTTTCTAAATTTATTAAATCTATCTCTATGTCGACCATCACAATTTCACTCGCTTCCTAATGTCCAATCGAGCTGAGATTTTGCATACAGACGTATTCTCGGTGACAATACATGAATCAATTATCAGATTTACTAATTAATCAAATAATTTTTCATAATTAATTAATCAAAGTTTTATACAGGAAATTAGTTAATGAACTTACTTAAAGAGGCGCTAGTTTCCTTCCAAAGTGATATTGTACGCTGGGTAATATTAAAACTAAAAAGTAAAAAATTAATTTTCAGCCAAAAAAAATTGCCTCACTCTCCAAGTAAAATCGTTGGCGCTTTCCCTCCATCAACAATAGAATTCTGTAGTCTCTATCAGTGTCATAAGACCTTTTATTATAGAGTGAGGCGAATGTTTTTTGAGCATTCAGACCAGATGTTAATACCACTGGATTAGGAAAACGGCGATTGTGTTGAAAAATTTCATTGTATAATTTGTAACAACATCTTCTAAGTTCTTAACCACAATAAGAGCAAAAACTTTAATTTTTTGAAGCACTCCAAAACACATGTATAATAAATAATATTCTAGAGATGTATTTAAAATAGTTTTAATTCATAAATAATAACATATTTTAATGCTAGTATCTTCATACTGTTAATATAGCAATGAATTAATTCACAGTCATACAAAAGTAAAATTATTTTTCTCGTCAAAAGTAAATTCGTGAAAACCATAACAATCCTACATATAGACCATGTTTATAAAGTGCACAACAAATTACAGAAACGAAGTTCAATCCCTGTCTATGTCATCCGAAACCCGCGATCTTCGCAGACATGTGTTCTCCTGAAAACATCTACACATATTTAATTACGATCCGATAATGACTGCAAATTACTTGCGCGGTACTGACAATAAGTATCCGATTATCCGGCCGAAATGCGAATAATCAGTACACGAGGAAAAACCAACAAGTATATTTTAATGTATTCATTACATTTTATTCCTCACACATTCTCTCTTAGATATATTACAGATCATAAATATTATGTATATAATTGACTTGTGTTCGTTCGTTCGTGGAAAAAAGTTGATCATTTTGTACTAGTCTTTAATTTTCTTTAATTATTGATATGTTATTTCAAGGATTATTTAATAAATATTATCATTGTTTTTTCATTAGTTCTAATCAGAGTTACATGCACTTCATTATCTAATATACAGTAGTTATCCCACATCTACTTCCCTAGCTTTTTATAGTTAATATGTGTTTACTTTTGACTTCTTAGTTAACCGTTGGTCATTAAAAATATATAAAGCGATGAATAACCTTTTTAAAAAAATGTCTAAACACTCATTTTAAGGGCTATTATGTAAACCGTAGGAGTGCACCCCGTCCTACGAAACGAACTCACGCATAGTAATAGTTAGATGTTTTTGGCATTCAGAGATCATACGTTATTTTTATTTTCTTTTATTATATATTGTTATGTCAAAAGCTTATTTGAATCAATATTCTGTCATACTGTTTGTTGTATATCCCGAACTCGGGAAATAAAGACTAAATAAAAGGCATATAATTTCGAGTTTGTGCAATATATTTACAAATAAATATCTGTCGACCGACTTTAGAAAACCCTGTGCTAACTGCACGCCAGCTAAAAGAAGAAAGAGGGAGAGAACTGGTTCTCTCTCTTTCTATAGCAGTGCCTTCTTATATTCCCGTTAAGGTGGCCTGCCTGTTAATACACCACACACACGTAGGCTTTTTTGCTCTCTTCAGATACATGATACTTGGGTTTTACGTAAATTAATAATTACTAGGTTATCATGTGAATGAAGAGTCCAAGTATGTTAAGTACATAATTTTATATAAATTATTTTCACACGCCTGTGAACTGCTTTACTATTATAACTTTTGTACAAAAATTGTATATATAATATGGAAACTGAATATTTGATCAAGCGTAAATATTGAAATAGATTGGAAGTATTTGAGATTTGATGAGGTGGAACAAGTAAAAAGGTACTTGACAGCTAGAATCGAAAATTGAAGGATTCAGCGGATAGGACGTATTCTTAAACATAATACATGCCTCAGACATATAATTGAGGTAAAAAGTAGAGAAAAGAATGAGAGTAACAAAAATAAATTCAACAAACAATGAGCAAAGCGGACTACAGACACCTACACACAACTTTTGTCAACAATACAATTGACCATTAAAATGGATGGAAAACATAATCTTCTTGAGTTTAATGATATTAAATATTTTACTACTCAAGTTTTCATAGCATCAGAATTCCTCATTGAAATATTAAACTGACTATTATGGATAAAATATAAATAAATAATATAATTAAACTAAAGTAGAGAAAACATAAGTTATGTTTTCCATCCAAATCCATAAATAATTTAAGAATACAGTTCTTTAAAACGAAACGGAGTATGTTTGAAATATTAGACCTAGATAATTGTTAAATAATTTTATCATTACCACAATATTACTGATTATAGTGTAATTTATAAAATGGAAAAAATGTCAAACACGGATAAGCCGCATTGTTATAATCGAGAGTTCACAGAACGCGGCAGGTACTTGCCGGGGGAGGGGGTGCGCGGGGCAAGGCACGACAGTAATAAAGCACAAACGAGATCTTATTGGTGTATAAACGAGTCCATAGACACTGACTGTGTTCGGCCTTAATGCGAAAGTTAATAAAGAGAACTTTTAATGACTCACGAGTAAAATTAAATTACCTGTTTATGGCATTCAGATCATTAAGGTGCACATAACAACGCCTTTTTCACTGCATGAATAATAATAAATAAAATTATACTTATAACTAACTGATTAGAACTATAATAATTACTATAGAAATCATGAGGACTTAAGATTGCGCTTTAAATAACGACAACTATGAATTTTCTAATCATCTTTTGGAAACAAACTGATATTAATATGGATTTGCAAATTTTACAAAGGATTACATTAGGATATTTTATAAATTAGAATAAGACTTAATAACTAAATAAATAATATAAATAACCGGTTTTTTTACAAATAGTTGGCTTTTAAATTTATTCTCGTAATTTTAAATTAGTTGTGGTTTATACAGTGTTTTCTCCAAGCGCGGATCCAGGGGGGGGGTCATGGGGGTCATGACCCCCCCCTGGGCTGGGTCCAGGACCTAGGTGGACCACTAATTAAAATACTCATACTCACATTCAGTCACTTACTAACTTTTTTATTTTTCAGTTACTACTGTATCTTTAAGCAGAATACTGCAATCGAACTCGATTGATTTAAAAAAAGCTGCGGACGTTATTAATGATAATATAAGTGTTCAACAAAATGAAAGAGAAAATGCGGACGTAATTTACCGACAGCTTTTTGAAGAGGCTAAAGAAGTAGCTGAGCAGCTAGATGTAGAAATTAAATGTCCCAGAATAGTGTCAAGACAAATACATAGGGCCAATAACCAACCTGCTCAATCTGCTCAAGAGTATTTCCGCAGAGCCATATACATTAGGCTGTCCCGATAAATTTTATTTTGGCTTATCTTAACACAAGACCTCTCAAAACTTGCGTAATTGAGCGTAGATTACCAAAATAATTTTAAAAATAAAATAAAACTATATCTTTAAGGTTCTACCGATCTACAAAGTTTTGAAAAATTGTCATTTTTATGGTGATATTTCGCTATCCTCAATTTTGGCTCCTGAACTAAATACAAAAAAATATTTACTTTTTATTCTATTTAGGTGTAAATCATACATGACGTTTCGATTTGCATGCAACAACACGTTACCAGCAACTTCGAATTTGTTAGGTTTCAACCTGCAAATACCCTCAAGTTTGAACTTGTTTTGAGGACTTTCTTGACTTGACTCGTGTTTTCTTCGTAGCCAAAATAATTTTTATACCATAAAAGTACCATGGCGATTGTTACGGTAGTAAAAGCGGATTTTGTCATTTTTAAATAAGAAGTTCGAGGCGTAGTCAGACTACTTATGCTATGTTCGGACCATACAAAGAACTTAACAATTAGCAGCTACCAACTATAAGGGACGTCATTTAATTTATTTTATTTGTCAAGATCGACCTGAAATTCACGTATAATTAAAAAGATCAATCCAAATCAGATATATATGTGATTTTTTCCGAAGAGATCAACAATATTTAGACCAAAACTTCGATTCCAGTTGCAACTAAGGAACGAGTTATTTAATCAGTGAAATCCAATTTCGAAAAGTATCTCAATTTGAAAAGATACCCCAAAACCAAACGAAATGATAGTTTTGAAAATAAACTGAAATGTTTTTTAGTCATCTGAGAAACTTTTTGACGTTTCCACTTGTAAATGCACTTCATTTGAATCTTGTTCATGTCTAAAACCTAAGAAAGTTTACATCGATGAGAGAAGTTTTTGTTGGATCAAATAAATGAAAGGAAAATGGTTATAAGCGGTTTTGATAAGAAAAAAACGGCTAGATTAATTAAACGACAAGATAAGGGTAACAAAAAAGTCGTGTTAAAACACCGAAGAAGCCGATTCTGTCTCAGCAAATTGTGATGAAGATTCAGTGCGTGAATTTTCCCCAGAAACGAATCCGATAACAGAGGCATTCCCGAAAAACTCGCTCTCGACAGAGACACCATTGACTTCAACGGCGAATTGGACTACATTGCCTTTGCCGAGAGTTGCTGTGATAGATACGGTTTATTCACGCAATCTGCTGCTGCTGTTGCTTCTGCGGTTTTGACTGACGTCGGCTTGGTTTCTACCGAAGATTTAACTCTGGTTATTGATAAAAATAAGATCTACAGAGATGTATCTAAAGCCCGGAAGCTTCAAAAGATATTGGAGGTATTGTTATAAAAAGCATTTACTTTGATGGACGAAAAGTCCATCGCAAAGAAGTTTTAGAAGACCACATCTCAATTTTAGCACAGCCTGGATAAATTTATTTGGGACACACAATACCGAAAGACGTGGCACTGCAAAGGGAATTCTTACTTCGATCACATCTTTAGTAGAGGGTCGAGGTTGGAATTAAGATGACGTAATTGGCGTTGAATGTGACGGAACTGCAACTAACACCGATTGGAAGGGTGGCGTGATTAAATATTTAGAGGAGTTTTTGCAGAGACCATTACAATGGTGTGTTTGTATGCTTCATGTCAATGAGTTACCCCTTCGTCATTTATTCTTGACCTTAGATGGTTGCACTTTGGGTCCTAGAGAATATAACAGACGCCTTACAAAGTGTAACTGACGTTACTTCTAGAGATGGCTTTATTAGAACCAGGATGCAATCTCGAGCAGAAATGCCAAATTTTGGACACAAAAATAAGTTAAAAATTTTAGTTTTTGTTATTGATTATAATCTATATTTTGTTTATTTTATTTTCTTGTGCATTGTTTCATTAATTTCAATACTAAAATACCTTTTAAACACGATTTTTTAAAATTATTTTAGGCAAACGGTTTAACTCCATAAAAACGTAAAATTTACAAAACTTCAAAGCTCGGTAGAGCCCTCAAAATGACAAACGATTATATTTTTTGTTACCTTTTTCGCAATTTGTGTAAAATTACGCAAATTTTGATACCTCTTGTGATTGTGTAGCTGAAAAATGTTTTTTTCTCATACATCGACGGGACACTAATATACATCCCTCTTCTGGATTCAATAATAAGTGACCTACAGCATCGTCTGCCTCTTCAAATACTTAATTTGATTCAACTAAGCGTTTTCATGCCAAAAAGCGAATACAGTAATCAAGACATTAAAACTGTGAAACAACTAGCAACCGATTATACATTGTTACTAGATAATACTCCAGTTTCTGTCGTTGTAAACGAATATACGCTGTGGATGGTGAAGTGGCAGCGGAGTCAGGACATACCGCAGCCGATTTCCGACCTTATTTTAAATTGCGATATTGAGATGTATCCTAATATAAGAAGATTTTTATGTATTATGGCTACACTACCTGTTAGTGTAGCGACAGCGGAAAGATCTTTCTCTACGTTGCGAAGAATCACATCGTGGCTAAGAGCTTCAATGGTTGAAGAACGTCTAACCGGACTGCCACTTCTCCACGTCCATAAAAACGTACCCATTGTAGTAGATGAAGTGATAACGCGTTTCGGGAGAAGACGTAAAAGAAAAATTTATTTTGTTATTTAAATATAGGTAGGTAGGTATTTTTAAGTACAGTAGGTAGTTATATTTATTAATAAAATACCTACGTTTTACTTGTAAGTATCTATTATTATCAAAATTAAATTATAACTTCTTGTGACTTGACCACGACTATGTGACCCCCCCCTGGCGCCAAAGCTGGATCCGCCCTTGGTTTTCTCGTTAATTATGTAAACAATGTTACCATAGTGTCATTTTGCAGTTATTGAAGAAGAACTATTATATAGTGAAATATAGCATTAAGCAATGAATCTAATCCAACATTGTGTATAATATCGTAAAGATTGTATTTTTTTTCTTGTATACCTAGCAGCGGTGAAATGACATAAAATAATGTAAAAATTCTGATAAAATTGTATATACCTAGCGAGAGGGCCAATTTACTTATTAGTATTAAATACTGTATACGCAGGAATAATGTAATATAATACATACGAAACTGTTTTTATAAAACAAAATAATATTGTTGTCTGTCCGTCTTTCTGTCCGTCCGTAGCTTAGTGTAACTTCCGTAATTTCGATCGAATTCACAGCTTAAAACCACATTAAACGGCCGGAGATGGGCCAACAAACCCAGACCGGCCGCTTAACGCATATTGCTACCGCCGCCTCTCCGTTGATCGACTAAAAGATACTATAAATTTACTTAGCAAAGACGCAAACTATTTCATTTTCTGCCCAGAACAATCGCCAAGGTTTAGAATAGTACCATTAACTGTCGGCAGGGGAAATTAAAAAAATGTTCGAATGTTTTGATAAAAATCGTTATTACAATTCCATGGGTGTCGGCTATAAATAAGTAAACAATTGTTTTTTAGGAAACGGCATGTAAACGTACCGACATTTTTGGCGGGTTACAATCAGTATATAATGTATACCCATATTTCTCTCAGTCGACGAACTCGCGATTGAGCATCGTGGTCTGTATGCCTGAAAAACTGCTTGCCTCCTCTTTTAGCGATCCTGGGCCTTACATAGTGCTACACGTATCTACATGGTAGCTAGGCTCCGGTCATATCTCAGAGTTGATTTCTCCATCTTGTTGGAGATCAACCTCTCACCTTACGTCCTTGTAAATTCCCGGTGATCGCCGATTTTCATTGAATATTTTCATTTTGACTAGACGACATAATTTTTTTTTATATATTTATTTATTTATTTTATTTTTTTTTTATTATTTAAATAAATAGATATGTGAACACGGAATACGTGTCACATCAATATTCTTACTATTTTCAAACTAAGCTAAACGCTTGTGCTATGAAAATAGGACTAACTTGCTAGTCTGGAGTGAGGTTCGAACCCGCGACCTTTGGATCACGAGGCGAGTGTCCTAACCACAAGACCAACAAGCTACTCAATTAAAATGATATTCGTATTTTTTTTCTTTTTCGAACAAATACATATGATAATATTACGTTATTGAACTTGACTTCACCCAATAACCATTTTTGAATGGGAAGAGGGAATGGGAAGAGGGAAGAGGAAGAAGGAGAAGGGAATGGGAAGAGACCAAATAAGAAAACTATCGCTTAGTTCTCTTCTTGCATAACGATAAAGATTGTTCGCCACGTGCTTTAAAATAGGATGAAACAAAGATCTGGTACAGAAAAATCAAGTTTGGTCACGAAGCGGTTAGCCAACGTCTGCTAACCAGTGACTTGCCTCTTTACATAATGTCAATATAATAGTGACGTGAAACATGGTAACTCTTTCGATATTATTACAGCACACGCTTAAAGAGTGTTTTCGTAAAACAAATTTTCGTTAAGTATACCACCCACAATCTATTTGAAAGAAAGAACAAATTTGACTTTGCATTGTGCTCCCAGCAGTAAGCAGTATTGTGTGGAATGCTCTTGACGTCAGAGCTGATACGTGTTTGTTACAAAAGCAATATCGTGGTTGAAAATTTCTAATTATACAGGGTTATTTGGAAAATATTAATGACCTCGTAGGACTATATTATTGCTTTAATTATAAGTCGAAAATGTTCAAACATGACCTAATATCGATAGTCATGGAGATATGCGACATCTAAGTTTGCATTTTTTAAAAATATTTCTGACTTATTTTTTGTAAAATGTTGGACTATCATTACAGTAACTGAATGAATATGAAAAATTCATTTCCTTTAATACAAGTCAAATAAAATAAGAAAAACCTTCCAATTCCAATTGAAAAACATTTCAATGGAAATTTTTGCAGGAATTTTATCATTTTATTTAATTTGTATTGAAATTAATGAATTCTTCATTATCAATTTAAGTTACTGTGATCAATATAGTTCATCGTTTTGTTAAAAAATAAGTCAGAAATATTGAAAAAATAAAAACATTGATATTGCATAACTCCATAACTATTGATATGCTTGAACATTTACGACTCGTATTGACTGCAGGAATATAATCCTGCGAGGTATTAATGTTTTCCAAATAAGCCCGTATGTAAGTTTATTTAAACTTATTTATTTGCAAAATTCAAAATTGCACCGGAATTTCGAATTTGTCCGCAGCGCGTATAAGGTTAGTTTGTGTTCTTACCCATGCCAGTATAGTAGACTGTATCAGTTTACTATACTGTGCCCGTGCTTTCAGTAATGTTTACAGTAGTCAAGTACAGGTGTGCGCGCTCTTCAGTGCTACACACTCTTACTACACAATTAATTTTAACTCCAACACTGCGATATATATAAAGTGGTGATTATTAACGTAAATGCTGGTTGTTTAGGCTAACTTTGTTGACTTATGAACAAACTATAATTGCATGATATAAGCTTCAAGAATTCACTTATTTTTCTCATATTTCAAATATTTTCGCCTTGCTTTTTATTTTTATTTGTTAAGAATTTGTGTTCTTGATTGTTATACACATTGTCACATTTTTTCGTTAAGTTTTTTTTAAAGGTTTTAAAGGTTCCAACATTTCCTGTCTTGGGCTTCGCTCTCCAAGTCAGCCCAATTTAGTTGCTACCTCGCTTTGCAGCAGTCCTCCAACTGTTTCCGCCAGCTCCGCCTAGGACGGCCCCTTGGTCTTCTGCCTTCTGGTCTTGCCTGGAATATTCGCTTTGGCAGTCTATCTGCCTGCATCCGCAAGATATGTCCCAGCTACCGTAACTGTGATTTCTCTAAAAACGTCAATAAGGATCCTTCTTCGAGACATTCTCTTATTTGATAATTTCTGATTCTGTCCCTTCTGATAACTTCTACTATTCTTCGTAGAAATGCCATCTCGGCTGCCCGTAGCCTTGAGCGGGTTCTTTCGGTCAAGATCCAGTGCTCGTGGCCAAACACTAGAATTGGCCTGAAAACTGATTTGTATACTGCCAACTTTGCTCGCTGACTGAGCTCCGCTTTTCTAAGTAGGTACGGGATAGTACAATATCATGCTACCTGGCTTGCGGCTCCTATCATCCTATCTAATTAATTCTCTTGCTTTCCATCCAAAGTATAGTTGTTTCGTGATATTTCCAGTATCTAGTTGATTAGCCCAAAGCTTTATAATAATTTCCAATTTACTGTAAAAGATGCTGTAAAAACCTTGATTTCGTGCAATTCTTTTCGCTTCTACCATCTCTGGATAAAATTTTAGCTATCCGCGTTCTTTAATACTAATTCTCTTTTTTTTTCATTGCTTAATTACATTCTTTCTTTTTCATCAGTTTACATTTCTCTTCATTCAATTTTTTATATATTTTTATTTCTGTTTGCAACTTCTTTTGTGTATCCATATAAAATATATTGTTTCGATATGAGTTGTAAAACTATTGTTTTCATTTCCTTTTCTTTCATCTTTTCTTGCATGTTATTTTTTATTTTTACTTTTCTAAAATGATTTTTACTGTAGTTTTTATCAAATAAAATATTAGGTATTGATCTAAGTTGATAAATTAACAACAAAGGCTACCTTTCTCAGAACATATTTATTTATATACAGACAGTGCATGAAGCCTGACTTTTACGCAAACTTATTTTTTTTTAAAAAATCGTAATTTAAGAGATAGAATATTATTTTAATATATTAAAATTTGAATAATATGATACGAGATATGTGTGGTATAAAAACAAAGGCAACAAAATCCAAAAAATAAAAATAAATGTTTTAAATGCAGTCACCGAGGAACGAGGAATACTAATTCAAATCCTAGATTTTATGTTTATCTATCCCTTTCAAAATAACGTTCCCTATAAAAAAAATTGGCTATATCTTTTATTTCGAGTTTTTAAATATATGTTCACGTAATGGTTATGCTAAGTAAGCTAGTGGCTGAAAAGCTTGCGACATAATTACCTTATATTTATATGTACGTATACATGTATATGTCAGGAGCGTGCAGTGGGAACATTGAAGCATGACTTTTTTTGTAAACGTATACTTTGGAAAAAAATAGAAATCAAATATTTATGCTACAGATTTTTATGATACATCAAAATATGAATGCTATGATAGCAATTGTGATAGAAATATTACGAAATAAGTATATGTTGTATTCCAATTTTTTTTTCAAATTATTGGTACGTAAGTCATGCTGCGATGTTTCCACTGCACGCCCCTGGTTTATGTATCAAGAAATTAATTGTCATGTTTCCAATAAACGCCGATTCACCAGCACTGAAATAAAATGAAATAATTATGAATTGTTTAAAACATAGATTCGAACCGATTATTTTTTGTAGTAAGTACCTATCAATTTTATGTTAAGTTAATATATGCCGCCGAGTGACATCTTCCGTTCCTGTAGAACGGCCCCGGGATCTGATTATGAGCTCGGCGCCCGCACGTCCCGCGGAGGTTCCTCGGGAGATACGGCGGCCTCGGGAGCTCGTGCCCGCCCCCCTCCCCCCAACCTCCGATCGGCCGATCCCCGGCGCGACACCGGGACTACCAAACTGTAATTAATTGAAACAACCTCCGACTCGTCTCGGCTAATACTAATGTCCGATCGGTACCCGGCCCGGAGATGCAAGCGGCGTGCGCCGTCTTTCCAGAGCATTTGTTCTGTTGGTTTATTTGACATTCTGCGGCGACGTGCGCGATTACAGGTGGATACCTGGTCCAGCACCGGAGCGCGGATGCTAGCTGCTAGCTCCGAATAGTCGAGTATTCTATACTGCGCGGAGAGAGAAAGTCGACCCGACGTAATGCAAGGTAAATAATAAATTAACAATCGTGCAATATTGTATAATAGTTTATGAAGGAATCCGTTCCACATGTTTGAAAACGATAATCAAAATAATAATCTAACCTTACCCAAATAGACTATTTTAGAACTGAACTTTCTTAGAATTGTGCCAAAAAACCTACTTAAATTCTTAAAATTGTATAGCAGCTCTTTTCGATAGTTATTATATAAATATAAGTTGTTGAAAGGAAAATAGTTGATAATGCCCTCGTAAGGTGAAACGCGTCTCACAAAAATTAAATAAAAAAATAAAAAACAATGTGTGTTTATTTTCATATGTGTGATTTTGAAGTTCTATTAACTTGCTTCCGGAATAATACATTTATTTTAGAACTTTTTATTTTTTTCAAAAAAAAAATTCACAAATGCGAAAATGTCTTAACTCGAGGGAATTCTGCCCCCAGGACTACATCATATGGGTATTGAGTATCTTGTTGAGAAGTGCAGTGTTACAAAAATTAAATTAAATTAAGATGAATTTAACTTGTGTAAATTCTGAATTAGTTTAAAAATATATATCATTATTTGAATTTACAATTTTCTTATCTACCGATGCTTTATTAGTGTTTGTTTTTCTCGAGAAACCCGTATTTTTTAGTGGATTTACAAGAAATTTGAAAATAAAATTCATTTATAATTTCAATCTTGTTAAAAAAATAAATATCAAAATACCACAAAAATCACACACCATACAATTCTTGTGTTCTAATTCATATATTATAAAGTAGTGTATCCTCCATGTTATAAAAAAATCAAAACAAATTAATAATTTTTAATAAATATATTATACAGAAATAATTAATAGTTCTCTCATAAATAAGACTGATCTGATAAATAAACTGATCTGCTATAGGCTGTTGAAAGTCTTAAAAATGATGATTTCTACTATTTTTAGAATTTAATACTAACTGTAACCCTTAAAAAATGACGGAATATTGTTTCGCATCTTTGCTAAGCCCTAGTTTTTGTACTTATAGTATCCTTTTGGCGGTCCACGGATAAGCGGCGGTAGCAACATTCGTTAGGCGGCCGGTTCGGGTTTCAAGCCGCACTTGTTTTATTAACCGTGAATTCAAACGAAATTACGGTCGTGACACGAAGTTACGGATGGAAAGATACAGACGGACGGATAGACAGCGAAATTATTATGTTTGATTTTCTATTTGTATAAGATATAAAAACACGCAATTAAAGAAAACATTCGGAAAGTATGTAATTAAAAAAAGAGTTATATTACTTTTTAAAAGAGTTTTTCGACTGACCACATATACCAAATATTTCTTAATGTCGATCGAACACCGATTACATTGATAAATGTGTAGTGTCAACATACAATTAACACATTCATATAAATAAACAAACGTACATGTGAGACATCTATTAAACATGCCTGCACGCACACAATCTCGAAGTAAGATATTCATGCACCCACGTGGTCACGCACACATTAACAGCGTCGCATTCCATATTTTAAAATTATTTAAACAAAAATTTCTAAACACAAAACGTCGATAAATTAACATTTAAATGGGAATAATAAACACATTAGATATAAATATTGAACACCGCTTTCGAGCGTATGCCCAGGAAACAAGTTCTGTAGACAGCCGAGCCACTTACCTTAGTAACTAATTTATTCAAATATTTATGATTTATGTAACATAACGTTTATTAATGGCGTTTTTTATTTTCAAAGTAATGTGTTTATTCTTCGGGACACGATCTGGTTTTACATAATTGAATAAAACTGGTGAAGTTTTATAGTTCCACTATTTCGCAATATTTTATAGGTTTTCAATATTTTTATGATATGTGACATTAGGAGTTGAAGGTCACACATGTATAAAATATAATGGTCTAACATTTAGAAATAACTTATACGTTTTTTTTTACATTTGAACTTTACGAAATAATGACGTAGTTTTAATAATATTTTGGCTATACGTATGTGATGGTGGATGTGGTGATGGGGAAATAATAAATAATCATGCCTTGCATGATTCCGCAGTACATATATACAGCGCGCTGATTGCGTGTCACACTCGAACAATCTAATGTTTTAATTCCAGAAATTTACGGACTTTACGACAGACGGACAGACAGACAACGAAATTAATGTATTTGATACTTACTTTTTTAAATATAATTTTTTTCCCTGTGGGAATTGTTATATTATTTTAATCAGCAGCAAATAAATTTTTATTGACATTTTTGTTCCCGCAGGATTTATGTGACATAGATTAGAGATGTACTTGAGTTGCGTTAATGTTTAACATGAATTTTGTGTGATTCAATATCCTTGTCTTTCGTCTCATCTTTAGCAATTTTGTATACAAATTATGGTGTTCCAAAATTTGTTATTTATGACAGCTTTAGTTAATTAATTCTATCGTAGTTTGAGTTGTGTTTTTTATTGTATTTTGTATTTGATCTTACTTCTAATCTGCCTTATCAATTCAACGTTGGCTGACTGATCATATTGAAAATGCTCTAATAAGAGTTTTCTGGGATATTCTGCCGCGTGTATACAACTTTCCTGGCCAACGAATCCAAAACATCGGCCAGAAAGGTTTTATTACCGAAATTTTATTAGTGCGGCTCACAATTATTAATTATTTAATTTTATTTATTTATTTATTTATTAATCCTCAAAGTACTATCATTTATGTTATTTCAATTATAACATACGTCACATATAGGCGTGTGCATAATGTTTTTATACATTAAAGCATGAGTGACAGGATGCTATGATTTATTATAATGATTTATGATTGTGATACATATGTATTACGAGAGATTATAACGATATATTACAAGATACATATTTTATTTAGATTCATTTCGTTGAAATTTAAAAACTTTTTTTGAACTATTGATTGCACGACACAGGCCAAATAAAACTTCATTTTTATTTTTATGTGAATTTATGTATATATTTTATGGAACGAAACATACAAGTCGTTTTGGTAAATAATTTACATATATTTTTATAGCAGCGGTGTGCAGTCATTACTTAGAAATAAATAAGTTCAACTTAACTAGAATTTCTGCGAAATTGTGTACTCTTTATCTCGCAATATCCTTATCATAATTGTTAGGCTAATCTTTTTTATAAACATTATATTTTGTTACATACAAATTTAATTTCGCCTTTTTTCTAAAAATATACCTACTGACTGCACTCACCTGCACTGTATATGTGGTCCAACTTTAATGTCTTAAATACTTTGCGTGATCTGCTCCGTTCAGTATTTTGTCTAGCTTCAATTTGAATATTGTTATATTTCGTACCATTTTGTATAATAAAATTGCTTTTGATCCGCTCTGTAACTATGTCCTTGTTTATCAGTTAAAATGTTTCTGTGTCGTAATCGTCCTCATAAAATATTCCGAAGTTAGTAGCGTACAAGTATATTTTACGACATTTTTATACGCTTAGTCGTATTATATTACCTATAATAGTCTCAGTATTATCATCTAAATATAATAATTTCGTTATTTGTCTGTCCGTAACGTCAGTACCTTACTGTAATGAAGCTGGAATTACAACTTTAGATAATTAGAATGTGATACGCAATCAGCGCGCAACACGCAATGTCTCAGGCAACACGCAACGGTCGCCCACCGAATCACCGTGATTTTTCACAAGCGTATGGCTAGTGATTATATTAATGATTATGAGAATAATTTTATTTCATCGACATTTTTCCATTATCAAATAAAATGTATCAACTGAGTGTATGCATATTGTCTCTAATACTACTACATCGCTTATACATACTCGATGACAATAATACATATATATCCTTAAACACATATTTTAAGGATGATTTATGTATTATTGCACATTGTAAAACGAACGGGCCAGGCTAAGAAAAATATTATTTATATTATTAAGCAATATAATGACTTTTTTCATTGAATAATAAGAGATTTTAGGTAGGTAAGTCGTGAGTTTTTATATTGGTTTTTAACATCATTAGGCCCGAATACAGTTTCAATACTTACATAATTTAAAGGTTAAAGTGCGCCTTAAAAGTGTAAATTTGTATTGTAAATTACGCTTTAAAGGCATACCTTTTCGCCTTTAAATCATTAAGTATTGACTGTATTCTGGCCTTATTCCTTAGGAACCGACATGTAAAAATACCGTCATTTTTAACAGGTAGTATAAGGATAAAAACCCTTTAAAAAAATTCATAATCGGTATAAACCTACATAAGTTACTGTAATGATACTTAAATTTTTTGCAAAAAAAGTTAGAAATATTGAAAAAAATACAAACTTTCACATTGCATATCTCTATAACTATAGTTTGGTCATGGTTGCTGGACCATTTTCGACTTATCAATGTAAGAATCCATTTGTAATGTTTTTTCTATTAGCTATGAGACACCCTGTATTAATTAACATATGCACTAATGCACGAATTAAGTAAAAAGAATTAATTATTTTTCACCATAGGTACTAAGGCCCGAATAAGAGTCAATACTTAATTAAAGCGCATTTCGAAATACAAATTTACACGTTTAAAGCGTACTTTAACCTTTAAATAATTTAATTTTTGACTAAAAAAATTCGTAAAAAAAATCTCTTAAATAAAAATCCAAAAAAAATCGAAAAAAAAAAGTTTAAAAAAATTACGGGGACAGACAGAGAGACGAACGGACGGAAGGACGGACAGGCAACGAAATTATTATAATTGGGATTTGAGTTGCATCGAAGCGAGTGAATTTTTCATAATCTATATAAATTACTGTAATAAAGTCTAATAAAATGATAAAAACCTTGAAAATAGATTTTTTTTACAAGGTTTTTATCATTTTATTTGAGTTGCATCGAACCGAATGAATTTTTCATAAACGATATAAGTTACAGTGTAATGATAGTCCAACTTTTTGCAAAAAATAACCAGAAATATTGAAAAAAGATGCATACTTAGATATTGCATATCTCAATAACTATTGATATTAGGTCATTGGTTGCTCGAACATTTTCGACTCATTATCGAGGCAGGAATCTACCTGCAATATTTTTGCTACTAGCTATGAGACATCTTGTATATGTATAAAAACTATCTTTCGAAAAAGTATGGTAATTGAGTTCTTTCTTACATAGCAATGACGATATGTTTCAAAAAAATTTAAAATTCACTCCATGACAAGAATAGATATTCTTGAGTGTTCCGTGTGTAGGTGGTCTAATGATGTTGAAAATATCTAGCATTGTATAAATAACAACATTTATTTTATTACGTTATAAGTTATAACCAGGCCGTACGATTTAGCGACATAAATCATACAGATGGCATAATAAAATACTTATATTTTCTGATAGAAAATATTACTTCGTAATAGCTTGGATGAAATATATTTATCCATTAAGTGGTTTCTGTATGAAATTGGTATTTTGTTTAGTTTTAGAGTGGAGGCGCTTGGGAGGTAGCATTTTGATATATTTATTTTTATATACGTACATGCACCCGGCACCCACGAACAATTTTTCATGTGAACATATTATGAGATGGTAAAAAAAGATTACGTATAGAATCTCTCGTAATATTTCGATGACGATAATAAGATTCGAGCCACTAGTAACTTCTAGAACATCCTAAAGCACTCTAGAGTTAGTTATCTACAACATTCAGGAAACGTCTACAAATGCTTGGAATAGCCTGGAATTGACGGGAACATTATAGTAAACACTGGAATAATCTAGGAGATTCGAAAAACCAGCGTTTCGTGTATATAAATCGGGACTGTTTTGTTTCGACATTTCGATCGGTGTGCCCAGTCGAAGAATTTGGAAGGGACAGATATCGAGCGACTTAACACTAATTAATAAATCGCTTATTAATTTCCAGTGTTTTCATTTGTCTCTCAAAGCCACGACCCATGACAATATAGTTTATATTTGTATATAGGACCAGGATATGAAAGTGATTTGTGGTAACTAAAATAAAAGTACACATTTATATTTTCAACCCGAAATTTCTCAAAAATCGTATTTTTATTTTTTTAAATCAGAGTTTGTATTTGTATCAAGCGATAATCTACATATTAATCATCACAATCAGTACATCAATGTTAACAAGTGGAGCAAATATCTCTGCTGGGTTTAGTATTTGAAAACGAGAAGTTTGATTCTCTGTCCATTTAACCTCGAGATCCGAGTCAGTCATAAGAGAACCTACCTGTGTATTAAAATGACTAACGCCGATTCTAAAATCAAGATTTCATCAGGCGAAGTTGTTATTGGCGATTAAGTCGCATAATTAAGGCAGGATACAAAGCTGGAGCTGCTCATAATGACGCCAAAATTATTAATTTATGTACTGTCAATTAATAGAAAGATTTATTCATTAAAGTTTCTTGAATTATATTTATATATGTTTACGGAATCAAAAGTGGATGGAAATGATACATGTCTGTGTATATTATTTGAAATATTTGACTTTAGGTACCACAGAAGTAAATCGTACGTGAAAATCAAAACCATATGATAGTAGGACTCGTTCATTTTTCATATTTTTCTTTTTTTATTCCGGTTCACCTCTCTCTGTAAGTAAACGCCAGGACTATCTATCCTAGAAGATCTCCCAGCTCACGCGAAAGTCTTTTTAATTTTTGATTCTCAGATTGCTGTAGATCTTTCTCGTTGACTTTTTTTCCAGCAATTTTAATGCAGTTTTGACTATGTTATCATCTTGTCTTCTCTTTACGTGACCATACCTTCTCAGCCTGGCTTCTCCCATCTTCTCTACACTCGGTGACTCCTCGAATTTTTCCATTATGTACTCATTTCAAACACGAATTTTGTTATTCATCCAACCCATCTGAGCATTTTACCTTTATTCGTGCTCATTGAGAGGCCCCAGTACACGATTTTCGTATTTTGCTAAATTTAACGTAAACTTATTAAATCATTTTGCAAAACCCATAGCTAAACAGGCAAACTTTAATCAATTTTATTATGATAGATCCATTTACTCTTGAAGTATTTTCTTAAAAAAATATGAACAAATATATTATTATAACATCAAAAAAATTAAACTCCGAAACACTATTTTAGTTTTCATGAAATAGAGTTATCTTTGGTACACTTAATCTCATACATTTTCAAATAAAAACCAAATATTTTTTTACAAATTGGTTTATATAGTTTGAAGAAGTGGTGCTATTCAGACATTAGTATTTATCGACGTTGTTAAATATATCGTTTTAAAAAGACAAAAATTAAACGTTCTGTTTCCTATATTGCAGTACCCATAAACCCATTAAAATATCGATTATTTTAATTAAATTTTACATGCCTACTAAGAAAATTTCACTGTCATTAATATAAAAATATTCAAAAAATTATACCTCATACTCAAGAAGTCGAATTAATTAAATCGTATAGTCTGTTATGGCCGCGCGCGGCGCGCTGGGCGCGGGGGGCGGCGAGCCCGCGCATTTCAGACTATACGATTTAATTCATTCGACTTCTTGAGTATGAGTTCTCGGGACTTTTTCACTGTCAAGCACACGATACCAGAAGGAATCGCGGGTTCGCAAAAATAACCAGTGATAGAAGCTTCATGAGCGGACTGATTAAGATCGACGTGCTCGACCGGCTCATGACTGAATATCGTGGTTCTCTGATCTGCTTCTACATCGCTAACTGCTTTGTTCAACTCATTTCGCGATCCTGGGCCGTGTGCTTTATTTAGAGCAATAAATATTTCACTACCTACTTGACATTAAAACGCGTGAATTGAAATCACCCGGATCGTGTATCTATTTATGAAATTTAGAAATTGAAGTTCTGTCGTAGTATTGCTTATTAAATTCCAATAATATTCCTATTTTCTTCAAAATTTCTAA
This sequence comes from Agrypnia vestita, assembly GCA_016648135.1. Classification (NCBI taxonomy): domain Eukaryota; kingdom Metazoa; phylum Arthropoda; class Insecta; order Trichoptera; family Phryganeidae; genus Agrypnia; species Agrypnia vestita. The sequence continues at coordinate 229,646 of JADDOH010023550.1, read as the reverse complement.
AACATTTTAAAACATTTAACATATTTCAAGTACATACGAGTATATTTAGCTTTTTTTAATATGGCTTAAAAATGAAATATGTATAATGGCGGCTTAAGATTTTTGCATAACTAACGTATTCATTAGGTCAGTGAATGGTCGACCATTCACATAATTTCTGGGCCTGCTACGAATTGACCAACAAGCGGACACATCATATTTTAAATTGGAATCCAAATCGCTGTTTAAATTAAAAATTTGACGCGAATAAATGGATAAAAAATAGATTGTTTTAAAACTTTGCGTGTTTTATTATAGGAATATCGCCTTGCCACGATTAAGAAATAATAAAGTATCTTAAGCACATGGCTGATGGGTGTTTTACGAAAATCGGTCGTTTCTCATTACTGCTGCTCTGTGGGAGGGAGAAAATGGAAATTTAAATTACCAATTTGCAACATAAAAATGTTAATATCCGCATGCCTGACTATATGTAAGGTGCGTTATCATTACATCAATTATTCATTACATCTTTTCTGTTGTTGTATCTAATAGGTTATTAGGCCTGTGATTAACCTGTTCTACTGCATCGTTGAGTCTTCTTTCTGGCAAAAATGTAAACAAAAATGTTAATACAAATGTAAACAATCTAAACACGTCAGAACTTTTTATTTACATATTTATTATATTTTGTAATTTATAAGTTAGAAACCAGTCACGCAGTCTATTGTAACTTATAGAATGTATTATATAAATAAATATATTTGAAAAATTAGGTAGGTAATCCGAGAAAAAAAGGGGTTTTTTTCTTGGAGTACCTAGAAATTTTTTTAAATTAACCTTTGGTACCTATGAGAATATGTGGGTGTACAGTGTACACATACAAAATATTAATCAAATTAAACGTGATATGATTTAAAAAAACATATATAAATAAACTGTAATGTAATGTTAGATGTTGGTTCTGTTGGAATAGGTACTCATTAATCGACGAGCTTGTATATAAACATTGTACCCGGAACTGAAAAAAATCTAATTTATCTAATCTAATCTGTTATCCTTTGTTAATTTTATGTGAAATTTCTAAATACCTTGTTAATATTAAAAGAATGGTTTGTTTCCAAAAGAAGATTAGGTAACTCAGAATTTTCAGTATGCGTTGAATCCTGATGAATGGACCATTGATCCGAAACATGTTGATAAAAATGGTTTTCTTTTTATTAATATAAAAATTATTTTAAAAAAATATTGATTATATTGTTTGTATGTCTACTTCCTTTATATGAGTAATTCCACCAACATGTTTCAGAAAAACCTTTCCATCGTCAGGGTGTTGCACAACTGTCAAAATATTAGAATGAAGTGTCTTTTGTTTCTTGTTTTTCTAAATTATTTGAAAAATTATTTTTAAATATGTATTATTACTGAAGTTCTTGATTACTCGTAATTATTGGAAAAAATTTTAGAATTGGGCTAATAGTTAAATTCAATTGATTCGTAATAATATTTTGTTTACTATTACATTCTTTACTAATTTCTAATCATTCTAAATTTCGCGAGCACGTCCGTTCGTATCGGAAGCTTATTACCAAGTGAGGTCTGGCAAGTCAAAATCTAAATTTGGGTACTTTGGTCATTGTTAAATTTAGATTTTGTTTATATTATCAAATTTATTTATATAAATAAATTTGATAATATAAATATAATAATGTTTTCACGTGTTATAATAATACACTTGGGAAATCGAAATTTGTTTTTATGTGAAATGGAAGTGTGTCGTTGCAAACTTGGGACACTAAAGCGCCCACTCTCCTCTACATTTTTAACTAAGCTAAGCACGCGGTGAAGTGCGTGCAAATATAATAATAATTTATTCAAATAACTTAACTTTTAAATAAAGCACGGTGCTGGAAACAGGTGTAATCGGTTCCATCGACAAAAAATAAAAACACGTGCTATTTAGTGGAACATTTCTTCATCCGAAATTCTTTCATCTTCAATTTTCATAATTATATAATTCAACAACAAATTCGAATGTGCGTATTAGTGGTAATTAAATGCTATCGCAATCAGTGCCTATCGAGTTTGAGGAGAATTCATCTATTCTTATTAATAATAAATAGGTGTTTCGATTGCGTGATGCTTGTTTTTAATAATAAATTATTGAACGATAAACCGGTCTTTAACTCCATCCAAACATTTGAGTAATAATGGCACAGAATATTTCTCTATTGATATTTGACGATGACAAATGGGTATGTACCTACACAAAATCCAAAAAAAAAATCTTTTGAATGAAAAATGAATTCGTAATAGAAAACACAGAAAAATAACTTATTTTTCAATTGAAAACATAGCCATAATCAAAAATGGTGCTACAAAATTATGTCTTCCGGGATGAGCATCGAATCTCTAACATCCGAGTAACTGAAAAAAAAAATTCTCAATTGCCTTAATTTTTTCTGAAAGAAAATTTCTCACCGTAAAACTAAAGGCACATTAATCATAATTATCAGGTTTTTTTTCAGTTGATTCAGCAATATTGTAGATTGACATTTTTAAAATATTGATTGTATTATTTGTATGTATCTACTTATATTATTTGATTAATTACACCTACATGTTTCGGAAAAACCTTTCCATCGTCTTTTATATTGGAAAAACCGGTCGAAATTTCAATGTAAGAGTTAAAGAGCATTTGAGATGTCTAAATAATCATATTTTTTCTGAATTTGCAAATCATTTATTAGAAAATGATCACAGTTTTGATAAAAATTTAGGACTTTCTATTTTAAACATAAATAATTTTGGTCTGAAATTTAATAATTTAGAATCATTAGAAATTAGTAAAGCATGTCATAGTAAACAAAATATTATTAATAATCACTTAAATTTAACTACTAGCCCAAGTCAAAAAAAAAATCAATAATTGCGAGTAATCCAAGAAGTTCAGCAATAATATTTAAAAATAATTTTTCAAACAATATAAAAAAACAAAAGACATTATTTATTTTGATATTTTGACATACATATGAAAAGATTTTTCCGAAACATATATCCCCTTATTATTAATTAATTTCTATTTATATGAACAAATAATTAATCTGACACTGCTTACCAATCACAAAAAAATATTTTAATAATTTTTATTACAATTCAGGTTCAACAAAAAGAATTGAAAGTTTGCACTGGTTTTATTTTAAATTTGGTAAAGTGATCCACATCATAGAAAATACTTTATCGGTCTCCGCGATATATAATCGTGAAATGCCATACATCAGGTCAGACACGTAATAAATAACGGACATATTTTGATGGTCGGACGGCGCGGAGCGGGGCCCCGAACCGCCCGCCCTACGGCCGGTGGGCGGCAGACAGATATGAGGCGATACGGGGGAATATTTCACCCGCCTTGATAGCCCGCCCCACCCTTCGCGTATCCAAGATTCGAACCAATCTGGTCATTGATTCCAAACTGTTCAATTTTTTTTCTTCTATTATTTTTTTGGTTGGCAATAAACACAATGTGTCATTCAATGATTTGGCAGCCATATTAACATTTTAATTTAAAATATTTTGTATTATTCTTTGCACATACATTACATAATCACAACATTTTATTTATTTATCAGCACTATAGTATAACACTTTATATCAAAATATACATTCAAAATATAAAAACGACATATTCGTGAAAAGTACAGATGTCTCAAATATGAAAAATGATGATGAGGGGACTGCTCCTCTTAAAACTATAGTAGTGATAAATAATTCAAATACTTTCTGTATAGTACAAAGTTTAAATAAAATATAATATTTTAAATTAAACACAATGTATTTATTGATATGGTTATCAATGGTGCCTATCACGTGATGCTGTATAGTATGATAATTATTTTATTTATAAAATTGTAAGTTGTTTTTTCCGGAGCAAACGAAACTCCCAAAAATAACGGTGCACTCTGGCGTCGTAATATTTGGACAACTGATTTCGTAAAGGTCAGCGAAGGCGAATATTTTAGGCATCAAAAATTCGGAAAATGCCTAACCTAACTCTGCTTTCACATACGTACGCTCTTGAGCTCCAGAATTGACGCGGAGGGGTATGTGTTTATACTTGTGTACGGCCATTTGGCATTTGTCGGACCGGGCCAGTTGTTTTTTTTCGAATTCTTGTTCGTAATACTGATGCGCGTGTACAAGGCATCTGCCACAATCATCTTTTTTTTATGGCGAGCATAATTTTTTTATCATTTTTCATTGAAATTAATATACAAGACTAAAAATTTCGGGCAAATCCGGTTAATATAACTAACCTTAATAATATATGAAACGGAAAAGCAAAGAAAAACATACAGTAAACAATGCAAGTTTTAAAGAACACCAAGGTTGAAAAATATGGATGGAGAATTTTTACGTTTTGACGGCAGTTCAGAATCTTCTGGTTTGTGTTTTCTGGGGCATTATGCAATGTGTTACGACCTTTCAGGCCAATTACAATTTAACAGTAAAATTTCAAGTTTTTAAAATACAATTATTTTTCATATTTAACCTCCATACATGTATAATATTAATAATTTCTCTGGAACCCCAGCACAAGTGAATATAATAATTGTTTTATTTTCCTTATTTCTACAAAACGATATGTATGTAATAAAGATGGGTCGTTCATGAACGAACTCTTCTTTTAGAACAGTTCACTTTTACTGAACTTCAGTGAACTGGTCGGTCACTAGTTTAGAAATTCATTCATTATATTCTGAGGCATTTTTTTGGTAGGGAAAATTATGCGGTTGGTTGAGTGATAAAATTTTTGAAAATTGAAAGCCCCCCTCCCCCTTCCAGTGAAAAGTTTTGTTTGTTTTGGGAAGTCAATGTAGATAAAATGACTTTTGAAATTCCATCCACCCCCCTACGGCAAATTGTATGTTTTGGGAAGTCGATGTACATAAAATGAGATCTTGTTGGAAACTGAAAGCACCCATCCTCCCCACGGATTTGAAAATTTTGGTAGAGTGAATGTGATGAAATCTCTGGAAATCTAAACAACCCCCCCCCTCCCCCCCTTATGGATATAAAAAATTAGGGACACCTGAAAAATTTTCTGGTGGATATGCGAACAGTTCACTTACAGAAGTTAAAATGATAAAAACAAAAATTCAAAGAACTACTGAATGATTCAAAATTAACGGTTAATTTGACTGAACGATCTGATGAATCGTTGGGATGAATGATGGGAATTTTAGTTCAGTTATCTGAACTAAAATTCCCATCTCTAGTATGTAAAATAATTAGCTTTACTGTCCGCCCAGAAGATAAATTCCGCAACGTAAGCACGGTGATACCAAACATGGTGATCACGACTCGGGGCACCTATCACTCAAACCACCACCTGACGTCTCAAGAATATTATTATATTATGTATGCATATGCCCAGCCAGCAATGCATCATTGCAAGAAGGAGAGTTCATACGCTGCTGTGGGTAGGCAGGCTGCTGGAAACCAAGGTGTACCGTGCAGGTGCAGGGAGAACAATATAAGAAAAATCCGCGTGCCACATACGTGATTAATATAGGCGAAATAAAAGTTTACTGAGAGGTGATCGATAATACAGATAACATACAGCGAGACTTCTACTCTGTTTTTATATTTGATTAGAGTATGAATCAATATTATTTTTATGTATATTTGCCATTCATCCGAATTATTAACATACACTAGAATACAGACAATTATTTCAAATATTTTGACAAGTTCATGAGTATTCATTATATTTCTTTGATTACCTATGTTAAAATTTTTGGGAATACAATTATTGAATTTTGTCCCCAGAGGGATTTATCAAGATAAATTGTAGATACCTCACAGAAACGAAACTATTTGTATGGGAAAGTGGGTATGGAAGTCTTTTTGGGTGTTTACAGGGCTCACGATCTATCATATGGCTGGCTAAAGTGATCACTTTACACAATGTAACGTACACCGATTCCACTCTTCATGCATTATCACACCGATCTATAAGAGAAAGAGACAAAGTTATACATATAACAAATTTAAATTTAAAATAAATAGCCGTTTTAATCATAAAATTATTGTTTATTTGGGATGGAATTGATATCTTCTCTAACAGATAATTAGTCAGTTATTATGACGTTTTTGGTGATATCCAAGAATGATTTTATTCTCTTGGTCATCATTATTAATTTTTAATTAACCATACTACGGAACATTTTCTGTTATCTGCTCGTCCCTTTGTTATTATTATTGCACCATAAAGTAACTACCGTATTCAATTTTATTTTCGTAACATTCTTTTCTTAAACATTCATAATATGCTTCAATTTCTTAAGATGTTGTATAGGAGAATAAATTAGGGATCTGAGAATATATAAAAAAAATATATTATCTATCTGATTTCTAAATAAAGCAAGCTGATTACTACTGCGATGACCAAATAATGTTTTAATATCAAACCTTTCAATACTGATTGATTCACTGGGAGACAGTAGTATAACTCGGAACAATTGTGTGTATTATTCACAGTTCCTATCTATCTCTTTGGTATCGAAATTAAACTCCCCTACAACAGAACAATTTATACTTTAAAAATGTGTAACAGAGACGTGCTAGTATAGGTACAATGAATGTGCCGGATACAAAACGGATGCAGAAGATTATGTGTGTGATTATTAAAAAAAAAGACTATTAAAGAAATTATAATTTCATGGTGTGAAACGCGAGTATGACTTGGAAAATGCTATTCCGAATTATATGCATTATTTTAAAATTTATATAAATTTCCGCATACGTTTCACAATATAAAATATTAGTTTATCTAAGTTCTTATTTATTTTTATTTAAAAAATCTCCTTTAACTTATTTTCTGCACTGTAAAAAATACATTATATTTCGAATAAGCTTTCTTGCCTGTACTATAAAAATAATCAGAGTGCCATTAATACACGATACGTAACATAACTATAATTTTTAAATATAAGCAATTCTATGCAAATGACATTATTGATTGTAAATTATAATAATACAAAACAATACAATATTGGAGTACCATCAATAACTTATCTTCGTGAATCACCAAACATCCGAGATCGGTGTGGACCTACTTTATCCGATGAAGCCGATCTCGCTACCGGTAAAGACTGATTAACAATTGACTGAAAAAACAACTTCAACTACCACGCATCGGCGGGGACAATACACAATATTGGGAAAAGGCCCAAAGCGTATATTTCTAACACATTTTGCTTTATGCGCTCCTGTTTATTGATGCTGTACAGTTCCGTTAATTTACGCGGATGTTGTGAACCAAGCAGACGCGAGTCGCTACGAGACATAGAATGAGAGATCTCTGATTCTAGGAATGGTATTCATTGGCCATTCCTTCTATACAATATCATATTAATAAAGATAAACTTGTATTTCCTAATGGAGTTTTATTATGGCCGTCACCGGTGTCTTTGAAGACATCATCGTATCAAAATGAACCAATTTTTTGCTCATTAAATATAAATAATCATTTACAGGTACAAAGCTAATTTAAAAGCCTTTGTCACATTAATAATATCTTGAATCTGCTATGTTTTATTTTCACAGCCTACTAAATTCACGTCATAATACAAGTACATGCAAACCTGTTCTGGTAATGTTTTATTTGGGCCGTAGATCGCTAACAAGATATGATTTTTAAATATGTGATGTCTCAAAAGACACAAATTAATAGCCAATACATATTTAATTGATCATAGAAATATATCGAGAGCCAATCCTATCTCCGAGGGTCAAGAAATATTACAGCTACTACTATAAGGTACCTAAGTAAAACCTTGAGAAATATAGTTCTTCTATACTTTGCGGCAATGGCGGAAATCGCAGAAATTGATGTAATTGTATATTTACAAAACTAAAAATTGATACCTTGACGTAATTGGGGGCCGAATCGATATAAAATCAATCGAATGTCCTTGTATTAGTAACAAAACATTAAATTTTACACAGTCATTGTGCTGTTTAATTTTAAAAGTCATATTTTCAACTCGTAATTTAATGAAAAAAAAAACAATATTATCGCGAACAAATTATAGAAGTCTCACAGAGACGAAGCTATGAATATTAGAGACGTCTGTGGAAGTCTTTTTAAATTATGGCCCAAGGCTTACAACCTTTATGAGCTGGCTTAAGTGATCACTCTATACAATGCAACGTTCACCAATTCCATCGTAGGAACATCCACACAATATCGATTTCTATATAGGTATGTTCAAATCTGAAAATCTTTCATTTATAGGTATGTTCAAATCTGAAAATCTTTTCGTTTTGAATGAACTATGATAGAGACATCTGAAGTCTTTTTCATGAACTATTAGTATAGGTACACAGATTTTTGCAGCTGGTAATAATAGCTCCATTTTTTTTAAATGGAGTAATAAGCAATATTTTTTTTTTAATGTAAGTATACATGGAATTCAATTCTTTTGATTTTTTTAACATGCATACTTGAATATGCCTGAAAATCAGTATTTTAAATTTTTTAACTCCTTTCATACACCAGTATATATTCAAATAATTTTATGTGTAGGTTCTAAGAACATATCTATCTACATATAAAAATACTGTTAATTTCTTATTATTATATTAGTTTTTGCCTTCGATGAAGAGAGTCTCGCAGTCTCCTTCAAAACTTTTACTGTTTGTTTCCTATCAAAGATAAAATACTTTGTTAATAAACTTCTCCGACATAAAAGTCAAAGAGATAGCTAATCTGGGTCACACAATGAGTGGCTCGTTCGAGAGATATATTCACTTTCATAATTAGTGGGTATCGTTCACATATTTTACCTACCGCAGTAACGACATAACATTACAACAGCATGATATTTCTATCCTCTTAACATAATTAATTAAATCTCTTAGCCATGTAGATACCTACTTTGTCCGAACAAATGTCATTTATAATAATGTATGTGCATGTATAGTATGTAGACGTATACTTTGTATACGTCTTGTTTTGTACACACCTACATATACGAAATTAGTTTACATTACATTTACTAAAGCAGACAGTTTTTTAATATACATACGTAATAGGTACGATGTGAGCAGTCCAAAAGGCGCTTGACTGAAAGATGCTGAAAAGGTTAATTTCTTAAGCCCAGGCATATAATAATAATTATTATTATTATTAATAATAATAGGGTATCTCTGTAGAGTTACTGTGGATTTTATGCAGAAAAAATATTCCAGTCTTTTTAATCTAGTAATATAGCAGAAAAACACTTATCGTGTTGCATACTTAAAATAAATTAATGTATCAAGTATTTATGGATTTGTCGTTAATTTTGTAGAGATTATTCATCATTACCTATTAAATTGGTTGAAAAACATTAACTCTGTGTGAGTTCTATTATAATTACAGTCTACTACTCAAGTTTTGATAGTAACAGAATCTCTCGTCGACAGATGAAGTATAAACTCAATACTAATTAATAAACTTAATACTTCATCTGTCGACGAGATATTCTATTACTCTCGAAATATGAGTAGTAAAATATAAAATTATAATTAAACTCACGATATATAATAATTTCAAAATGTTTCTACGCAACAAAATACTTTGATTGAATTTCTGTTGCGTTATATGCCCTAGAAACTTTGTCTTTGTGATGTTTTTAATGTAAATACGATAATATCGACACGTCTCGCACCACTGAGCGTAGCTGAGTGAGATGGTATACAAGTTCATTTCCATCTTTGGTGTTTTCTTAAATTCTAATTGCATGCTTCATTTTCACTCTGTATAGTATATTTAACTTTATTTGTCTTAGAAAATAACAGTTAATCTAATAGGTATTATATTTATTTTTCTATTTTAATAATTCCGGAAGCACTAATCGCATTTGAGACAATCTTCCAATATCACTAGTTTATTAATTTATTTTGTAATATTTAAAATAAGTACATAAATGCATAAAGCTTTCTATTAAATAAATTTAAATAACTGTGTGAATAACCACATGATTTGTATATAATATATCACAATATTGAATTTAGGTTAATTATTAAGGTTTTTAGATTAACTCCTCCATTATTCGGCTGCTGCGAGCATCTAAACTATACAACACATTAAATTGGTACCCATGTATATAATTTTATTGATTACCACTCCACGTCATGATTAATTTATTTGATTAACCTTCTTTCCACTTATTGAGTACAAACACACAGCAAACCAACGTTCTTCGTCCGAACAGATTGTAATTTTAAATTAATATCATCCATCCGCTACCTTACTTGAGGTTACCTGTAAAAAATCTGTGATTTATACTTAGTCATTACGTTGTCGGTAAATATTATTCTAAATTATTATGCCGCGGCTTCCTTTTAAAAACATTTTTTCATTTATCAAATGACATACCTACACAGAAATCTGATATCACAAGGCATAGGTACCTTTTATTTTTAGATTTATGAACGCAGTATTTTTATGATTATCAATCTAAAGAATGTGCACCAAACATATGTGTAGTTGTCATTTTCTATATTATGAAAGGACCAGCGGGGACCTATCTTTTATCATAATTTGTGATGTATTTTTTTTTTCATTTACTGTGTTGGATAGTAACATTAGACATATATTTAAAATACGAATATGCATAACTGGTCAATATATTTATTCTGATTCACGATTTCATAAAAAATTGTCATTAGTTCGGACCCAAATGAAGCACTTGTAAAAAAGTAAACACTTAACAATATTTTAGTTTGTATGTATGTGATGAGAATACAGTTACAAACTTTAGCTGGATCACTATTCTGTGATTTGCACTAATATTTGGGTTCCACTCGCCTCTGGTATTGCATTGCGCGCCGTTGTCTATCGCACGGATTCACAGTTCGCTATCATTTCACCCGCTTTTACAGTTTTCTCTAGCTGTAAAAACACAAACTTGCCCATCAACGCGGCCAAGACGCAGTTTTAAGTACTCGAGTTCTCGATCCTTCCGGTATATATTCGTATATTCGACAGGCTTCCAGATCTTTCTGAAGTATATACAATAAAGATAAAAAAATCTCTTTCCGTCCAAAATTAAAGTATGTTTGTAATGTTATAAATAGATTTTTTGAAAAAATCTAGTTTATCTTTTTATTGCTATGTGTAAATTAAGAATATTTCAATATAATTCCCTTTATAGATACAATTATACAGTAATATTTATTTTAAATAAATATTAAAATACTCTTACTTCAGTCTAAAATGTAGGCATTATTGGAATGTATTCCACATATTATAAATTATGGTTATATATTTCGATTTGGCAAGGATATCCCAACATACTACATTACAGACGTGATTTATATGGAGTCAAGCAAAACTGTCGTGAACAATCGATATTTAAAATTAATAGCAATTTATTACAATATTTTGCGTGTTTCGTAAAAATATCATCATGATCTATCGTATTAGGTAGGTACTTTGAGAGAACATAAAAATAAATGTACTCATATAAATCGTTATGAAAAATGCTTTTCAAATAGACAGGTTTTCTATATTTCACAAGACTAATGATTTTTAACAAAAAGATTTATTGTTCTTATTCAAATATAATTGAACAGACAAATTTATTAGCATAAAAATATAATTTTGTTTCGAATGTATTTGTTTAACAAGTAATATTTAATTTCATAGCAATATTTATGTGACGGGTAAAATTATTTATAAGCAGTTTAATACCACTACATCGATCAAAGATTGTTTCGTCCTCCAAAATATTTATATTTAATGGACAGAATTAATTATCATATTTTTCGCGAAATCTGATCCATCGTCGTCTTAAAAGAAAAACACAAAAAATTACAATTTGATATGATTTTTCCTCAGAATACAGAACAATGTTTTTTCCCTTAATTAAGTCCAGTAACAATTTTTTATTCAATGAGAGTATTGGACACTATTTAAAATTATCATATTAATCTAATTTACATTCATATTCCTAAATTCACCACTCCAGCTTAAGTATGGATCATATTAGGAAAATATTCTACCAAAGTTATTAATCATTTTTATTTAATAAAATAATAAAAAAGAAATCTCACCGTACGCCAACGTAAAATTATTACACTTCAAGTAAGTCTCACGAATATGGCTTTAATATTTAATGACTGCTATATAAGTCGAACTACCAGTACAGTTCATATAAGCATTCAAAATAACTTTATTCTTTAATAGCAACCCATCAAAAATTACGGATTTTTATGTTTGAATTTCAACTTTATATTAATTGGTTATTTTTATACCCTAGTGGTGTATAAATCAAAATACACCATTTTCTTCGATTAATTTATTTATATAAAAATTTTAATGTATTTCATAACACTTTAGTTTACTTAATTTATTCTCTTATAATTCATTCTTTTCATTTGAATTATATTCACGAAATTCTAATTAAAATTTAACTTATAATTGTAGCATGCTTGTGTTAGCGTATGAACAGCGGCATCTGGTAGCGTTATCACTACCTTGCAGCGTTAGTGCCGGACAGAATTACAAAAAACATAGAGCATATGATAACACATAGAATGTTTAATGTTTAGAATGTTTTAACACAGAATACGTTACATAGAGAATTATGTTTTTTATATATAGAAATGTTTTATTACCAAGATGCATAAACAAGTCAAGAGAGCTAATAACAATTGTCAAACGAAGAAGTACTGTATACTTCGGACACATTTTGCGTAATGAGAAGCTTAATATCTTGCAATTCGTCATGCAGGAGAAGATAGAAGGCAGGACACCAATACGTAGAAAGAGGTTATTGTGTCTGCGCAACCTCGGAAAGTGGTTCAATGTTCAAAACACCAATGACCTTACACGTATATACGAGTTGAACTTATCTGCGCACAAACAAACGTGTGACTTACTCCAATATACGGCCAATTAGCCTAACTTGCCGCCCGAAGTTTGACGGATCGTCTTCGGATAGATGCGCGTGGTCGAAATGTCAGCCGCATTCTTACAGTGGCTATGCTCTGTATCTTTTACAGAATAAATCAGAGTTCTGCCAAAAATATCGATAGAAGAAGAAACCATAAGAAGAAGAAACCATAAGAAGAAGAAGAACATTTTCTCTAATGGGCTATTTAATAGGATCACTAACACTGTTAATAATTGAAAAAGCACAATAATACAGATAAATGATCGAAATCAAAACACACATGCCAATATTTAGCAGAGGTGGAGGGTTACGCCTTTATCACGCCAGCCCTTACTGATGCTGAGATCGAATATTTTTAACACTCAGCCGCCAAGGCATTCGATCTCACCGGTTTTCAAATGTGTACATCAGGAAAAAACAATTCAATCCGAAAAAATATCAAATGAACTGTCTCTCTCCGCAATTGTGCGGCAGTAAAAATTTAAATCCATTTCTTGCAAATTTCTCATGAATGAATAATAAATATGAAACGTTCTTCCCTCTTTAATAAATTTGCGGAGGCGGAGTATTTTTCTTCGCTCTGTATTTTTTCTCACATTGAAATTTTAAACGATAGGTTCATACGAGGGTCGTCTAGAAAATAAGGTTAGACGTTAGAAAATTTCAAAAATCGAAAAGAGTATATATTTTTATGAATTATTTTTACATAAAAGCCGTTCAGATCAATGCACCTTTGTAGGCATCGAAGCTTTTTTATACCAGTTTTAGTTTAGAGTTTTTGGCTGAAGAATATTTTTCTGGTGATTAGGAGATAAAGAGACAGGTATAAAGTGGCTAGAGTCTGTAGGTGGAGCGTGACTTTTATTTACGTTTCAACAAGCCAAAAGGCCTACTTACAAAAACGAAACACATCACAAAACACCTTGGCTTAAATAGAGCACATAGATTAATTGTGAGATCACCCGGAACCCTCGGTGTGAAAAAGTTAATGTCATACCCACTAGGCTACGAGAGCCGACTTCTTCGACACATCGAAATTGATACCACGCCTACGAAAGTGCATAATTCTGAACGGTGATTATTTAGAAAAATAACTTTATACTTGTATTATTTTTGTAAATTTCATGAAAATAAATGCATTTTACGATTTTTATAAGAGACTGTCGCCAACGGGACAAAGCCTGCAGTTTTATCAAGGGTGGATCGCTGATTTAGGATTCTCGCATAATGTCAGGGGAAGGATAGAAATTAAAAAAAGTAATACCCGACCGTCTCTACGATCCGGTGTGTCGATCAATGGGGCTAACAAACAACACGCATATCTACTTCTATGGTTGACTGAGCCAAAAGTTGTTCCTTGAGTTTATTTACAATACACAAAATTGAAAAGGCACGTTTCAGGGCCCCAATAAATCGGGATTTTCCTGCCTGAGGTGAAGCGTGGATTCTTCGACACTGTTATACAAATTTTGGTACAACGCCTACAAAAGTACATCGATCTAAGCGGCGATTATGTAGAAAATAATTACATACCTGTGTTATAAGTTTATAAAAGTATACATCGATTATTAATAAAATTTGTAACCTTACTTTCTGGACGAGCCTCAATATATATATATATATATATATATATATAATATATATATATATATATATTAGGGTCCTTACATATGAAATTGGCGTTTTGCCATACTGGCAAATTTGATCTCAAATATCTTCTCTTTGGTTAGGAATTCCAAATCCAAATTTATACAGCTATTTACTCATGTATTTGTGTTTTGAAAATTATAATTCATTTGTTTTTTCCTCAATTGTTTTTTTCTTTGCGTCACTCAGTTTACAAAATGAAAAACTTGAAATATCGCGTTATTTACGAGTACGAGTTCCACCGTGGCACCAGTGCTGCAGAAACGGCTCGAAGGATTAATGATGTGTATGGCGACGGTGCCGCAAAAGAAAACACAGTGCGTTTTTGGTTCCAACGTTTTCGTTCTGGAAATTTCGACCTGCAGAACAAGCCCCGTGGACGGCCGGAGACCAAAGTTGATAATGAAGAATTGAAGGCTATTGTGGAAGCGGATCCATCGCAAACCACATCCGAGTTAGCTGCAGGCTGCGGTGTTAGTGATAAAACTGTTTTAATCCACTTGAAGCAAATTGGTAAGGTGAAAAAGCTTGAAAGGTGGGTACCTCACGAATTGAGTGAAGCAAATCAACAAACGCGCGTTGACTGCTGCGTTGCATTACTCAACCGGCACAATAATGAAGGGATTTTAAATCGAATCATTACCTGTGATGAAAAGTGGATCCTGTACGATAATCGGAAGCGCTCATCGCAATGGCTGAACCCTGCCGAACCAGCCAAACCATGCCCCAAGCGAAAATTGACTCCAAAAAAGTTACTTGTGAGCGTTTGGTGGACTAGTGCTGGTGTCGTTCACTACAGCTTTCTTAAATCTGGACAGACGATTACGGCAGATGTCTATTGTCAGCAACTGCAAACCATGATGGAAAAGTTAGCTGCTAAACAACCGAGGCTGGTTAATCGCTCTAGGCCACTGCTGCTTCATGATAACGCTAGACCACACACTGCACAACAGACGGCTACCAAATTAGAGGAGCTTCAATTGGAATGTCTAAGACATCCACCGTACTCTCCGGACCTTGCCCCAACAGATTACCATTTTTTTCGAAATTTGGATAACTTCTTGCAAAGGAAAAAATTCAACTCCGATGGGGCAGTCCAAACCGCCTTCAAAGATTTTATTGATTCCCGTCCGAATGATTTTTTTAGTAAAGGGATCGATGAACTACCTATGAGATGGCAAAAGTGCATAGATAGCAATGGTACATACTTTGATTAAATAAATATATTATAATAAAAAAAAATCGGCTTTATGTTCCTCCCATACTAAGCGCCAATTTCATATATAAGGACCTAATATATATATGTAGACTTGCATATTCCGCCACATGAATCTTCGTTTCAATTATTCTAAGTGGGAATTCTGAATCCATTTGTAACGATGTGATTATACCACCACCAAAGGACTGCAGTATCGTAAAATAGCTGATAAAATATTACTTATGACATCACACATTTATGTTTTTCAGATTTTTATTGTACAACAGACTTAATACACAATAATTAAAGGGAAATTTATTATTTCTAAGGCATTTACAAGTCAGGAAACAAGCACTTTATTTTAAATAAGTATGTAGACTGCCTTATCCGTAATTTTGAATTATTTTATATACAATCAATTTCTTTTAAGTCGAACCATTTATTCACCGTTCATGTCAATATCAGGTACTACTTATTTTATTTATATAAATCAATTCAACAACCAACTTGGTGAGGAAATCCATTATTAAAATATTTTGCAAGTATGCCTTGCAATTGTGAAAATTGAAAAATATGAATTCACCAAGAGCGTATATTACTGATATATCTGTCTTTCTTAATTACTGCAATCTGACAGCGAGAATGTGAAGTGGTATGTCCTGGGAAGAGATAAACTGTTTTATTTGCATTCCCAACCTTCAAAAGTACGCAGTGTCATATTAGTTTCCTTAAATTTGCTGTAAATATACCTCTAATAACTTTTCACATCCAATACGAATCCCAGTGAGATGTCTTTCAGTGATATTCCGGATTTGACAGCGCGCGGGCAGACCGCCTGCGCGCTCGGCGCATTAAATCTCCTAGGTTTATTTTTGTGTCACTCGCGCTATTGACTTGGAATATCAAACGCCGCGTCACCGGGATGTCACGACATATTTCATCTCCTAACACATCCCGTTATTCGGTGCCGACCGCGGCCGGCCGATAATTCCCGGGCGACGAAAGCCAGGAACGCCATTCGCGGATGTAATTGCGGGAAAATGAAAAAAAAAACGCTTTTCTGTCGAATGTTTATTTTCGACTAATTTCAAATTTATAAGATGCGCTTGTCATCGCCGAGGAAAATATGAATGTTCAGCCGTCGACGCGGCGTTTTTCTGCACATTTATTTGAAATATCGCGCCTGCAATGTTCAAAACAGTTTTAAAAATGCGAGAGTTTAATTTTCTGTTTGGTTTATGGAAATTTACAGCTAGCTTCTTAACAGGTTTACGAGACGAACGATGAAATAATGATGATGTTTTGCTCGGTGCGTTTATAATATCTTCTTTATTTGTATTTGGATGAAAAACTGACCGCGAATGCACTCGATGACACGGACATGATCCGCCATTTTAGAGAACTTTTTCGTACTTCATTTGTGAGGACTCTTTTTTCTATGAATTTTGTACGACAACATTTGTATGGTGAAAGTTTTTAAACCGGCATTTACACGTGAAAATAATTTTTTACGCATAAAATTTGTTTTCTACTTCATCTTACGTAGAGATAGCGCAGATTTAGTTTTTCATTCAGTTTAATGATTATTATAATATTCATCATAATAGTTTATGAAATGCTTCAGCATATGTAAGTGCTTGGCTTAACTATAAACTGCTGGGCGTATAATTTTTCAGTCACATAAATTATTTGTCGTATAAATGCTGGCATACACGTTTCTTCCGTCCAGTTGGTATAACGCAGGCTTATAAAATTCTGCAACCAAATAAACAACAATGGTTTTCCGATAAACTTAGAAAATTCCATAAATCATTAACGAAATATACATTTTTTTTAACCATCCATATATTTGAACATCAATGTTTTGGATAATATATTTTTAATATAATGTATTTATATTAATTGAAAAAAAAAATTATTTTCATTTTTATTCTCGATAATTTAATGCTTTAAAACACATTTAGCGATTGATAACTATAACTATTCTTCATTTTTTTCACATTCACAACAATTTTAAAAAAACCTTAACCTTGAATTAACTGTTGTCCTCTAAATTGCCTTAGATAAATCAGTAATGAAACAGTGACCAAAAAAGACATTAAAAAAATTATTTTGTTGTTTTTAATATAATAATTACGTATTTTTAATATTAGTCATTTTTATCTCAGTAAATTATATGAAGTTAACTGTGTATAAATATTCACAATTTATTCAGTTTACTTATTCACAATGTTCATAAACATAACATTTTTTAATTATTGTATAAATATGATACTTCATTACTTTTACTAAGTGAAATAAATACATTTTTGAAGAGGCCACTTTGTAACTACGAGATTAATATTAATAAATTTTTTTTACTATATTTTGAAACTGAATGATTATTTTTATCAAAATGATGTATCAATTTTTATGATGTTATTTCCGCCTTAGGCATTTTTAAACATGTAAAACAATTTTAAATACCAGTTTTATGGACATAAAACAATGTATGTTTTATACCCACGTAACTCATTTTATATATAAACACTACAGTGTATAAAATTGTATAGAGATGAATTAATCACATCTATGCAAGGGATTAGGACACAGCGGAATATGTCCCCCTTAGAAGTTGCTTTTTTAATTTTTTTTAAATTTAGAAACCGAGTCCCTTCAAGTGAAAGCGTTTTTTGTAACCAAGCACAACTTATTTATTAATATATTTAACTTTTTTAAAAGCATTTAGTAAGACTTTTCCATGATTGTTTCAAAAACTTGTAGTAATTTTTCCAGATAGTATTTGAACTATATATTTTTGTGGTCTATGACAAACAGCCATTAACTTTGCTTAAACAGGATTCATATTATTACGCGCCCTTGAATCATTGAAATTGCGAAACCGGGTTCACTCTGCTAGATAATAATAATCGCAGTCTGCGGCTTTAAAACAAAGCATTTCATCAAATAATGTCACGCTTACTCGAATTACTCTCGCTACATTAACTTCACGTCCGTGTGAGTTTTCAAGTAGAGTGCATATGACACAGAAACATATTTATTTCCTCTACATCGAGACAGAAAATTCCAGCCGGTGGTCCAGAGGAAGGATGCGTCTGCCATCACCCTCATTGCTGTCTCTCGC
The DNA here is from genome assembly GCA_016648135.1 of Agrypnia vestita. Lineage (NCBI taxonomy): Eukaryota > Metazoa > Arthropoda > Insecta > Trichoptera > Phryganeidae > Agrypnia > Agrypnia vestita. Next base: position 210,748 of record JADDOH010023550.1, on the reverse strand, counting down.
GACCGGGATATTATAATAAGACGGAAAATGTGCGCAGATCCTGGGCGCAACGCGTCGCCTGTTCGTCTCCAAAAAATAACTTTTTACCTCCCTGATGACAGTCGTTGTGAATTTTCTTGCTTTATGTGGTAATAGAAATACAACGATTATTTTACCTCATATCTCATAGAGTAGCCGATTCAGAATTGGTAATATGCAATATAACAATGAATTTTATTGTAATTTAAGTTTATTACATAAATAATTATGAATATAAAAGATAAATATGTGTATATCTCTTATGGTTTCTACATAGAATTAATATAAATATACCCACATGAAAAAAATATATCTCCTATGAATTAAAAAACAACTGAAATAAAATTATTTTATATTTCCATCACGTTGTTTCTTCTTTTGCCTTTAACAAAATCTACCTTTCTTTCATACCCTCGCATTTTCCTTTATGAACATCATAAAGGTAAATATCTTTTTTAACAACTTTTAATTAAAAAATAATATAAAAGCTCGACCAACAAAACATCTTGCTAGATATTTGTCACTAAATAACTTTTATATAAACTAATTTGAATAGCAAAGGAACAATAACATGATATAAAAAAATGTATAGAGTAACACATAAACTATCCATTTTTTGGTTCGCAAATCACTTTTATATATTTTATAATCAAATCTTTTGCTTTATAATATTTTAGACTTTTGCCATTCGAACAACTAAGCGTCATTCATTTTTGACAATTTTTCATTCGTGGCAGTATGAAAAATGATTTTTTCCTTGGTTGTTGTTTGCGGGTATACTAAGCGTTTATCGTAGATTATTTAAATTATTTTTTCGGAGATCGGGGTCCGACCAATTTGAAGATCCTGGATAATAACCCCTACAGCCCTACCAAAATCCAACCCAACAATACAGATACACACACACATGAAATTCCTTCAATACAATCGCACACAGCCACGTGCTGTAATGATCATTCGTAGCCTTCTAATTTATTCATGTTTGATAATATTGAGGCACCGGTGTAATCGGCGTTGTCGCGTGATTGGCGATTAGGTAAATCGTTTTATTGGTGTGTCCTCCATTAAACAACAATTTTAGTGTCGTTTTACGACTCTGGTACGAAAAATACATCTCAATACGGCGACTGATGGCCGCGGAGCTAGCCGTGTGATCGGCGAGTAGCGCGATTACGAGTATTTCGATCAACGATAAATCAATAAAATAATCTTGGAAACGGTACATGGACCCAAGTACGATGATAGTATGATGGTAAAATACAGGCACAAACACCTGAAGGAGAAATGATGAAGGAAAAAATGTAATAAAAACTGGGTTTTTTTTAATTATAGTGGATACAGTAACGTTCCATTATATTATATATAGAATGTGTGGACCTAATTTATAAATATTTTCACGTTAAAAGATTGTCGACATTTTTAATTAAAAATAATCAAATTCAAAAACATATACAAAAAATTTTGTATCTGATTCTTAATTTTTATCTATACCTCTTCAATTTTTTTCAAATCTGTTGTCATTAGAAACGTAAAAATGCGCAAATGTATGACCTACTATATAAATAGTTGCTAAATTCCTCTGTGAAATTGAAAAAATTCTTATTATTTTAATCCATTTTCTTACACTCAAGAACGCTTTTGATTTACTTTCTTTACTTTTTTGTAGTCCGAATAGAGTTTCTGCTTACTCTTAAGACTCGACTTCTTGTGTACTTCACCAATTTCCTGTCCTGCTCTACTGTTATTGGCAGTAGCAGGGCTTTTCTCATCACCAGTCAATCACGCTCTTACTCTGCACTTTACTGTCGTTTGAGACCATCATCTTGGCGAGCAATATGGCCAAAATACAGAACAGTTTGAATAAGTCTTCCTTTTTTCTAAATACCATTGAGGTGTCAGCACCGTGCAAAAGTATTGGAAAGACCACTTTTTCAACTAACATTGATTTTATTGCTTATTTTGAATTGATTTACCTGGAAGCAAACAGGGGAGCCTGGAGCCCTGGAGCCACTACACAAGGATACTGCTTGTGTCCCGACGCCTTGTGGACAAGAGAATGCGCAGCAATTCCTAGGACTGTATCAGACAGGACGAGCGGAGCCCGAATCAAAAAGCTTGGACCTAGTCGATAAGAACAAGGAAATATTATGTACGGGTATATTCACCTTCTGAGTAACTTCTTGATTGTATTTCTTGAAGTATTTAAGTAAACGCTCCTTCTTCTTCTTATATTGGCTGAAGGCCCCAAGAGCCTGGTATGCAGAGTTTGCCTCTTATTATGTAAACCCCCAGCTGTCTTTGTATCTTGGGATGCTTGGAAGACCCCATCTTCCAAGCATCCTTCTTTCCTCTGGTTTCCCATGCAGGGCAAGATGTCGTAGTCTTTGGGAGTCCATTCTTTCCACATATTTAATACACATATCCTTTGTCTTCCCCATCTGACAATATCTTGGATATGACACATTTTTTTCGTCGTGGTGTTTCTCATTCTGTCGCGTAGTCTTCTTACCTGTTCTTTTTTCGAAGTAAATACATAAATTACACTACCTTAAGGCATCGTAACTATTTATCATACAACATTAATTTTATTATCATTAACAAAATAATTATGTTGAATATATGCCGCCAAAATCAACAAAATTATTTTGATAATAAAATAATAATAATAAGAAGCCTCTGAATATTTTACAATTTGTATTTTTAACGTCATAAAGTGTGTTCAAACAAATTATCCGTTTCCTTAATTACATCAAGACCCTAATATCAATTCACCCTATTCACACAATTCAATACTATAGCTACAGACGTAATACTATATATTGTGACTATTAAATATAAAAAAATATTAAACTTTAAATTAGCTGCAAATCTTATCGGCGGGTTCGTGGAGTCGCCTTACTAGGGCCCCAGCCGGTTTCCAGCGTGGCCGCAGCCTTGACATTAGCGACACCAGCGGCGGAAGTGCAATGCTTTAATCAATTATCCCCGCGGACCTTTTTGCCGCGCTTTGTCACAAGCCGTAAACTATTCGGCCATGTAAATAAATATTCCCAAAATAAAAGTCTCCGCCGCCATTGTGATAAAATTCACAAACGACCGGGCAAGTCGGCCCATTTTTCTTTCTTTTCTCCGCCATTGCGGTATTTCTGCCGCGATTTTGGACTATTCCAACAGTACTCATCGCACTCGACCATTGTGTTTAATACCGCTGTTTTAATTTTAATCGACCGAACAATATATAATTAAAAAATGCTGCAATCGTTTAAATAACATCTTCATTAACAACGCAATTACAAAATGCTGTTTTAATTGGATTTCAGGGACTCACATTGTTGTGCGTACTTGCCCAATGTAAGAACTGTGAGTTATGTAAATTTTAAGAACTGATTTTTTAATTAGATTAATAGTAAAAATAATTAAGGAAATAAAGTGAATATATTTGCCAAGATGTAAGAAATCGCACCTAATTCTATGGAAAAGAATCTTTAATGTTTATTTATTAAGATAAATTGTTGTAGAAGTCCTACAGATACGAACCTTTTTACATGGAAAACATGAATGAATCTTTATAGGGTGGCCCCTTAGGGCTCATGACCTGTGTGAGGTCTTAAGTGATCACTTTACACAATACAATGTATAAACATTCACACATAATCAAATTTTTGAAATTTATTTATATGTTCTAAATCAGTTTATTTTTAAAACAAGTTTTAAAAAGTATTTATCACACCTAGTTTGAAAATTACTATACATACTTGCAAGCAGACTCGTATGAGTACGTAAAGGGACTAAAATACCGATATATTTCAATTTGAAAACCACAACGATAATTAAAAACGATTGACGCTTTCAGCTTCAAGCATTCTGACAAAGATCTGTCCGAGACTGAAAATTGTGCCACGCCTACGAAATTTCGCAGACGAGAATAAATATGTGATAAAGAGTAGCTAATAATTTTTACTTTTACAATATAAATCACCGGATGTTTATGAACGCTATGGCCATTAGTGCCCAGCATCAATAGATATAGCGGGAGCGTCAGATACTTAGGAGTGTCCCAGTTTCCGTAATAAAGTCATTTAAATTGGAACATTAGGGGACGCTGTCCAGCTGCAGACTTGGGGGTGGCTGCCGAGAAGTAAGGGTTGTATTACGACACCACCCTAACATTACTTCTATGCTCAAACTAACAATTGATTGCATTGTAAGTTGAGAGTATGGAAAATATTTAGTATTCTTGAATTCCGTTATTTTCAGGCCCAGTTACGTGATCTAAAAATAAAAAAATATTAAATCTTTTAAATTTTACCGAAGTTGAAATTAAACTCTGAATTGACTCTTTGATATTATGTCTATATCGCATTTTTCATATTTATGATAAAATAATACATTTTACCATTTTCTCTAGATTATTTGAATTTTCTGTTTAATACATTAATCAATAAAAAAACATTGTAATAAAATTTAAATCCATGAATATTATTTTAATTCCACAATCACAGATATAGACATCTTATCATAATTTATTTATTCGGCACGATGTATCATTTAAACAAAATGTAAAATTTTGATAAATATATTTATGGACACGTTGTTAGTATAATATATCTATTCAAAAAGATTTAAAATTAATATTAACACTATACAGCGTTGATTGCCAATTCAGATTCCTATAGGTACAAATTTATAATTAGGAAATAAATCAGATTTGTTTCTACGAAACTATCGACAATAAAATCTGAAGCAGGTTTTTCTTAAGTATTACAAAGTACCTGCGTGAAAAATTATTACGCACTAGGTTATATTAAAAAAAAAAATTATTTGGCGATCGTTTATCAAGTAATATCGTTTGGTAATTCATCCCTTAATGTGCCGAGCGTGGCGGGGAGGGGCGGCACGGAATGGCCACTCCAAAAGGGATGTTTGCCTTTTCATCCTCTGTACGGATATTGTTGTTAATATAATGCACAAAGGTCAAATCAATATTGGAAACGCGTGGTCATTCAAACGGACAGCGATAAATTATCAATGAAACGTTTGAAAAGTCCCTCCGGATAAAATCTGTACAGATGACGAAAATGAAGAGAATTTAGTAGTTTTAGATTTAAAAAACCTTCGATTAATTATCTACGCAGCACAAATTAATTTATTTACTGTATACAATTTTATTTATTTTTAATCTTAGTCTGATCCAGTGCTTTTTCCTGACTTTCTGTCCTGGCGTTTTTATATTTGATTATTTAAAACAAATTAGATCAATCTGTTAGAACAGAACAGAAAATACATATTTATCGTAAAAATTAAAATATTGAATGATTTAAAATAATGCCACCTCAATCATTAAACTTTAAAAGTGATTCAATAAAAATAAAAATATAGATGCGAACACGGAATACGTGTCACATCCATATTCTAACTTTTTTCAAACTAAACTGAACGCTTGTGCTATTAAAATAGGACCAACTTGCTGGTTTGGAGTGAGGTTCGAACCCTCGATCTTTGGATCACGAGGCTAGAGTCCGAACCACAAGACCAATAAGCTACTCGTATATATTTTCATGGCTAAATTGTCTAATTAATGTAACTAATTTAATTGCTACTCTACATTGTTGTCTTGGTAACAAGGAAATTACGCATTCGTTGACAATTACAAAATTATTTTAAATACCTACGCATTTGTAACACATTTCTTCTGAATATAAAAAGATTAAATCATATAATAGGACACACCGACGCATAGCTTTTAATTCAGTTACGTTGATTTAGTTTATTTTAAATTGGATTTTGATCTACAAATGCTTCTCTAGAAAATTTTTTTAAATAGTGACAGTATACATTCTTTGCTAATTGCCAAAAATATTATTATTTTCTTTTCCATAGCGAAACTCGGCGTAAAGTCCATGACACAGTTGATAAGGGACTCGGTACATTCGTCTCGGTGTTCCTCTAGGATAAGTTCTGGATGATTTGTGTGAGAAGTTCGCGCGCGTGCACTGCTCCTTGCTTTCAGTTTCCTCAGGAGACTGCGAATCACACAGCGCAGGAAGTGCCCTTTTTTTTAAATCTCCTCTTAACCTCTTATCTAAGTCATCACGCTTTGAACTGTAAATCTAACGGAGAACTTTGTTTTCAGATCTTCGTCCGACGTACTAACTAGTAGAAATTCCTGATTGCAGGTACACATTTAAACTAACAAATCAATCCAAATGCTTGCTCTTTTACAATCGTTACCTGCTACTCTATTAGACGCTGAAATTTATTAATGGTAAGTATACATGCTATGTTGAGATTTTCTAATATCCACAAACCTTGCGTCCTCATCATACCCTTTGGGAGCGTTGGTTTGAGTCCTTACCGGCTGAGAGTTTTTTTTAGATTTAAATTATGTGTTTATTTATTTTCTCGCAGTAATCAAAAAAAAAATATTTTTTATTATATTACGCTACACGACAGGAATTCTGGGTTTCTAGACGTTTAGCAAATGCGCAAACCGCTTTATTTATATTACCAAATATACACCAAGTACCTATCAATGGCACATGGTACCCGTGAGCTAATATAATATTAATTTATTGTACCTAGCTAGTGTAAATTGGCCGAAGTCTAAGAAAAATAATGATTTCATGATTATTTGTTTATTAATTTATATATCAATTGGTTTGAAAATAAAATATTCTTGGAAGTGTATTATTTTGACTGTTCGAAGGACTTGATTGAGACTGCACTCTGATTAGCCACAACCGAAAATTATTTCTGTAAACCCAACCCAAACCCAAATAAAAGTATATTTTCCCCGATTAAGGCTAAGCGCTTCATTCATACTGACTTATTCATTACAAAAAATACTACAGACTCGTATTAGAGCTGTATTTATAGATTCCGAGCTCTAGATCCGGTTTCAGCTGTTGGCGACCTCCAAGACGTCATTAGATGTTAAGTAGCGCCTGCAATGGCGAAAATCACCAATCACTAGGATAGATAGAGCGAAATTTTCATGAAAAGATACTCTCTTATGATTGATTTATCGTAACACTTACTGCTACCACAATACAAGTTTATTCTCAATAAATTCAAATTTTTAGCAAAACAATTACTGGATTTTGTCCCTAGAGGGATCACCATCAATTAAGATAAATTATAAATGTCTCACAGAGACGAAGATTTTGGGATACGGGAAATTTATGTGAGGGCTGACGACCTGTATTGAGGCTGAATTAAATGATCACGTTACATTGTATAAAGTGATCACTTAAGCCAGCTTCAAGATAGGTGGTATATATAAATAGCTTCGACTCGGAGATACATCTATAATTTATCCTAATTCACTTTCTTATACCTTTTGACTGGTCATATATATATTAATTATTAGGTAGGTATTCATATTCTTTTGGACGGTGCCCAAAACATAGGTTCCATCCACTCTCTACCGATTTAATTGTCATTTATACCAACTTATACTGAATGCCATTCAATCCAAATTTTGCTTCGTTACTCTTAGAAGCATGCCCACACATACATATGTTATTTATAATAATTATTAATTTTTTTCTTTAGCAAAATAAATTGTTTGTGATTGCTTTCTGCTAGTACTTATATATGGGAAGTTTTTAAGCCAATTTATCCAAAAAAGGTTTTGATTTTAGCATTTTTTGTAGTCAAACTATAAATCACTAAACATAACGTCTATATATAACTTTGTTTTAATACTATTTATATAATTAACAAGAATACACTTTGTATTAACCACTAATTTTTTGAAATACCAACACGTTTCAGAGTCAATGGCTCCTTCATCAGAACACAACGTATACTAAAAATGAAAAACCTAAGAACAGAGATTTTTTTTTTTTGATTTTGTTAATGTCTATGTATAATTATATTTTTTATTTTTACTATGCATTGTTTCCTCATGAAGCCTTTGGCTCGAAATGTGTTGATATTTCAACAAATCAGTGGTGAATACAAAGTTTTCTATTGTTAATTATATCTACATATATATATAACATATGTTCCTATAAGCAAAACAATCGGCATTGCTTATCTCAAAAATCACATAGTTACCGTGAATTCAAATTTAAATTGTACATTATGTTGGAAGGGCAACACGCGCTAATTCAGTTCTAATCGAACTCACTCACTAATGTGTCTTCTATGGTGGTTTGCCATATGGTTGATCTAACCCAAGTAAAGACACACGACATTAACCTACAAATGGGTAGAGTTAGCATAATATTACGTCCTCTCACCCATACACGCGGCTCAAATAAATATCTAGAATTGTAACTCTGATACCACACTGTACCTAAGTCATGCGTATTGATTTAAAACCTGTTAACACGTCACTCGCGAGTGTTATTTCTGTGCTGGCACGTCGGCGCGTCCAAGCAGTGAACCCTGTGTCACACAGTCAAAAAGATGATATCAATGTTTAATGACGCACTCAGTCGGCCCGAACATGACATACCCCGGACGTGAGCAGAGCCCTGCAACATGTGTAGGACTTTGTTCCTTATCAACCCTCGTCTTCATCACAGCCGTATGAATTATTCCTAGAACAGGCGCTTCCCTGCATTCTGCAGACCTCTAGTGTTATTGTGTCGGTATAATTGGTAGTGAATTTTTTATTGAGACTGATTTATGACGGCTGGAATGTATCGACTATGAGTTTCTTAATGTTGGTAATATATTTCTTATGTCATCATTTATTAGTTTCAATCGTGTTGCATATTTATACGGTATGATAAATAAAGAGGGTCATTGATTCCGCTGGTAAATTAAATATGTAACTGTTAAGATTTATTACTGCATCACTCCCGTTTAATATTTGAATTAAAACTTGCATAAATATTTAACGCATTACTTTGACAATATGATCACATACTTATCATTGAGAAAACGTTTTGTGGTTGTTTTGAAGCGAATCCTGTTATTTTCCGATTTGAAACGTATGTTTTATTGGTAGAGAAAACCACATCTATTAAAAAATACATTATTTTTATACAGTATTGTTTCTATAAGTGTTGTACATACATTTTATAAAGTGATGTTCGAATGCCGCGACGTGATATTTTTTTGTTTCATATGTAAAGTGTAAAATTATTTTTATGTAAAATTAGTTCTTCTTTCTATAAACCGCTGTCTTACAACTCCTTTCAAAATTATTTTTTTTAAGATACGACATATCGACAGGTCGTTAATGACTGCAATAGATAATCTTAGGGCCGGTTGTATCAAGTTGGATCAAAGTAAAAGTTCGTTTAAAGCATAGATTTTTGCGCTCTCCACCAACTTTTATTCTAATTCAACTTGAAACAACCGGGCCTTAGCGTGACTTTAATGTTATATTATAATTAGGGCAACAACGCGTAACAGAATCCACTGCTTTGTGAGAAATAAGAAAATAAAAATAAAATGCGTTATAAATTAACAAGTTACACGAAATATCAAATTATCACACAAGAATAGTGCGCGAGTTTTAAGTCTAATGAAATCCATCACGTGACATGCGACAGTCTTCGGCGTAAGCGAGTATTGCAAAACTACATATTTTCACTGCCTAAATCATAACACAAAATTATGGCGTAACTCTTTCAACTTATAATAGTTTTGCAAACTACTGCAAAATAGAACAAACACAAAAATTATCAAAGATATAATTGCATAAAAAACAACCAATAATCAAAATACTAAAACGAAATAGTATTATTATCATAAGGCTAAATATAGAAACCTGAATAAAACTTTTATATTGTAATAATACGTGAAAACCTCTACGTAATACGTTAACAGATTTATTTTTCTTTTGCACATTTCACCACGATCTTCCGACATCAATTCTTACAACTAGCGGCACAAGTCACAAGAAAATAATTTTTATAAAAACAAAAAATAGACATTGACAGTTAATAATATCTAATTTGAAATGAATCGCCTTGCTGACCGGCTAATGCTTGGAACAGTTACACCATTGAGATATCAGTGTATTTAATATCATTCAATGATACGCTTTTCAAATGCAGATTTAATATAAATTGGAACATTTATTTACAATCGTCGTAAATAATGGACACAACGATTCCACTTTTTATTCTATTAAACTTTTTCATTAATATGAATTGATCAATAGTGCCTGTGTGCCAAAATTGTGCCTGAAGACAATTTGTAATTGTCTTCAGGCACATACCTACATAAAGGAGAGATTGTCTCAGAACAAAAAAAAATCCAACAATATTTTTCCTGAGGTGTCGGTAAGAGCCAGTTGTTTCAAGTTGGATTAAAGTAAGCGTTCGTTTAAAGCATATGTATTTACGAAAACGGATCGTCTGATTGGTGGAGAACGCAAAAATCTATGCTTTAAACGAACGCTTACTTTAATCCAACTTGAAACAACCGGCCCTAAGTAGAACAGAACTTCGAACTGTTCCTAACTTTCCACATATTTTCTCATTCAAGATTCACTAAAAATGAGATAGCTAAGATGATCTTGTGTATTTGTGGTTTCTGGACACTCTAAAGGCTGCTCTATTTCAGTGAACTGTTGTCGGAAACTTTCATCAAATCCGCCCAGCATGCGTTACCTGCCAATTGAGCCTTAAGATACTTCCATCACTTTAACACTTTAACTTCACCAATTCCTCTATATTATTCTGTCATCTCGTGAAATAGCCAGTAGTAAGAAGGTATAGATGATAGACTTTTCTTACTTATAAGTTCCTCTTTTGATACTTTGGTCCAGTGGGCTGTTCTCGGTAAGCTTATTTCAAGACTCTCTATCTTTCTGCGTTCTTTAACTTTTTCTTGAAGTCCTTTTTTTGGCGTTGTATAACCTAAAATTGGAATAAAAATAGTAAAAATGAATATAATTAATAAACATATACTTTGTTTTCACCACTGATATATTAAAAATTTCAACATGTTTCAGGGTCAGTGGTCACAAAAATAATATATGGGAAATGAATAACTAATTAAGTACTCAAATGAAAACAAATTTAAAAGATTTGTAAAAAGGACCTGGTTACTTAGAATGTTCAATTTACTATTTACAATTTTTCTTCTTTCCAAAATTTCTGATTTATCAAACTGTAACTCTGTATAATTTGTACATATGTAAATTTTGTAAACTCTTATAAATATCAAAAGAATGATCCATACGCAAAATACGATTAAGTTTTCCTTAACTCTAATATCAAAATTTCTACAAATTTTTCCTGTATAAAAATAACTACAATCATTACAAATCAATTTGTATTGCATTGGAAAAAACTCGTATTTATAAATATACAAATTTCTAATTCAATAGTTTAAAAAAACCCGAATTTTATTCAACCTGCTTTCTATACCTACTAACGATAAATTAAAAAAAGTATACATTAAATAATAAGCATAATGATGATTCTTTAAAAAAAAAATGTGTTTATATAATATACATATTTTGACGAAAGGATATTTGTCCCTGAAACATGTTGATATTTTTGATATATAAGTGGTGAAAACAAAGTTTATATTTATAAATAATATTAATGATGTCACTACAAAATTATTTTGCTATTTTTGAAAAAGTGATGATGAATGATTCAATGGACAATTAGGGGTATCGACTAAATTCCTATTTTTTAAATTGAACAGTTATTTTATTTGTATGTTTCGCTGTTGGTACCTTATACGTATTTTCGTAAAGTTTGGGATGTTTATGGAAGTGAAGAATGAGGATGTTGTTTTAAATATTTGAAGTGGCAAGACACTGACGATGGATGCGTGTACATTGTGTATGGAAGCATCTGTCATCTCGGGTCGAGGTAATGGGCGAGGGGCTGGGGTGACAGGGTGAGTTAGCAGAGGGAGCAAAGCGAGCGTGACCCCTAATCGTTCTGGCTGCTGAGGAAACACTATTTACATCTTCATTTTAGCCAAGGGCGGAGATCATCATTTCTGGACTTATTGAATCATTTACAGTATCTTAAAACATGCATTAAACAAATAAGTAAGCACTCTAGCTCAGTAATAAGCTTTTGGCAAAAAATCAACATATTTTTTGTACTTTTGTGGATCTGGACAAAAAGCGTATGACTGAGTGATAAAACGAAAGTTATGGAAGGTTTTGTCTAAATACGGTGAAGTGTAAGCTCACACAGGTAATTACATCCCTGTATAAGGATGAATACTAGGGTATTGACATGCGAAACATGAGCAAGGGAGGGTATATGGGAGGTACAGAAAATATATGAGGCGAATGTTGAAGGCAACAGCAACATAGAGTATCCGCAAGAGATCAATTCAAATAAATATACCGAATATCGGATGCCCTTATTACATAGTTAAAATTATAACAACAGATATATGAAAAGCACTGAAGATTGTGGTATCCTCTCTAATTATTTACTATCGCAATGTATTTATTGCGGTAATGGCATAATGTGTTATATGAGAACATGAAATGCTATGCATAATGAGTCAGCACTAATATTTATTGAAAAAGTTAACAGTTTAATAAATTTATAATTATTTATTTATTTTTCAAACAACTCACCACAGTCGTAAGATAATTTACGTGATCCATTTATTAATGTTTAAGGAACCTTAAACATTTTTGATAAAAAATGTTTAAGGTTCCTTATTTATCTCTTAAATGTGTAGAATAACTATACTGCACACGCGTATTTCCACAATTCTTTCAAGATTACGCATCTAAATACCAAAATATTCATAATCAATCTTTATAATTCCTTTTGATATTAAGTATCATACAAACAAAATATCGGTCGTAAATTCCAAAAAAAAGTACCATTTCTTTATTAGATTATCAAGTGCAGGAATAAAAAACAACAACATTTTTAAGGCAACAAATGCGCTTAAATAGCCCTCTCTCCAGGCTCTCAATAGCTTTTGTAAAAGTGTTATTTTATTTTAATTTAATTTATATTTTAAGTGAAAAATATGTTACAAATACCTTCAAACTACCTCGGCAAATAATATTAACATTTTTTTAAATGTTAATATATTTTTAAATACTTACCTTCAACTTATTAAAATATCTGATTGTGTAAAAATAAAAAAAATTGAAGCGTATTGATATGTTAAATAATCCGGAAGAATATCATATTGAATGTTTCAGTTAATGTTATACTTAATATTCCAGTTATGATGGTATGATTACTATTTGCGAAATCTATGTATACTATGTCATGAGAAGGACCATCGATGTATCTATCATTGCCTCTTCAAATATTTGAAAAAATACTGATTTAGAACATACAACTTTAAAAAAAAATTATAATGTGTGGACGTCCTTACGGTGAAATTGGTGAACGTTTCATTGTATGAAGTGAACACTTAAGCCAGCTCGTACAGGTCATAACCTCTGGGCCACCCTTTAAAAATTTCCATACATGTTTCCCATATAAATAGTTTCGTGTCTGTGAGACTTCTATAATTCTAATCTTAATTAAAAATTGAGATGTCATTCCGATATCAGTTTTCTTTCAAATTTGTCTGCAAAGAAAGCTTTATCCACTAATCTATTTTGATTTTAATTTATGTTCTAAGCGCTGTTTAATAAAAGATTTATGAGGAACGGCGAATAAATTTTCGTACTTACGTATTCTCATACAATTTAGTAAGAAAATTCTTTTGATGGGCTATAGTAACATTACATAAAGAATTTACTTTTTCTGCTATCCTCAAATTTTTAGTACTGTATCATCGTTTTTGCACGAGGCAACAAAAATTTATTTTAATTTCATTATTATTCATAAATAACGTGTCATCGCAATCCATAATTCAAATAACAACAATATGTATTATTTATAAATTATACTAAATTTTAATATTTAATTTATTTTGTTGGTCTATCATTATTATACCCAAAGGAGTTATTAAGAGACTACAAACGCCAAAGAATTACGTATTCATCTTTATTGAGATTATCATGAACGTAGCGCGCATTTTGTTTTAGGCGTAACGCCCCTGGACATGTCAAATGTCATAACCTACACCCCCTCGGCCACCTCACCCTGCACGCTCTGGTCTAAAATTAACCCTGAGACCTCACAGCCGCTAGAGCCAGCAGCTGAATGTAAATAAAGGTCCATACAAAACCGTACACAATTCTGAAAAGATGACCGACACCTACAAAAAAGGATTTTATTATTTACCGTCTCTCGCTGCGTTGGAGTATGAGGTGTTATGTGTCTTTTGAAGTGGTGACTTCGTTTTAGCACGTCTATTGATGGATTTGACTGTGGGATCAGGGCTGCCTAGTGTTAACGCTTCGCACGCGCCGCAATCGATACAGGGGTGATTTCCGCTTGCGGGGGTTGAATGTTTGAAACTCAGTGAAAACTACGATTCAATCGAAAATTTTCAATTAATATTTTATTATTTATGCACTCTATTTCGCAAAGGAACAAAGACAGTTTTTTTGTTGAAGGATTGATCGCCGTTAACTGCTATTGTTAAATAAAAGAAGTGTTGTTGGTCCGGAGGTAGAAACAAGAATGAAATTCGCTGCTTTCTAGCTCCAAATTTATTTACTTTGAAAATATATTGTGGCATGGCTTGAGTGGGTATTTACTCTGTCCTTGCTTAGTCTTGTCCGGTGGTGGGGCACAATTTTACCCCCTCCACTTATTTATATTTTAAACAATAATAACCCATCGACGACTTCGGTACCGTGTCAGAGTCGCCTCTACATAAAGAATAAATACAAATATAAAGGGAAGCCCCTTTCTGAGCTGGTTAGTAAATTCTGTTCATAACACACTTTATCAAATGCATGATATTTTAGATCAGCGTGCATTTTTCTTCTTCTTTTCGTTATTCACTTGTCTAATTCTTCATATTATGCACAGCGTACAGTACCAAAATCACGTCATTATTGTTAATAACATAATATAGTAGTTGGTAGTTTGCACAAAATACTTTGTATAAGAGTAACTACATTATGTAATTAATAATAGATATTCATTATAATCAGACCTGGTCCAACGAGATTTGATCAAAAAATACGCGACATTTTCAAATTTCGCGGGCTGTGTAAATCCGATAGTCATCATTTTTTGTTGTTTTGTCGGTACACCTGTCCCTGACATATCTTGACATATTGTATGCTTACTTTATAGTACACATGCTGTCGCAAAGGTAACACTAGTTATGGTATGCCCAGCGACTCTTAACTTATGAAAATTATGGATCAAATATTTAAAATTTATTAACAAAAACAACACTGTTACGATACCCTAGCAGCCGACTGGACTGATGGTCTCTTACGATCTATTCCTACTCCCAAAAATGAAAAAAACATGAAATAATGACGTTTTGCCAACGTTGAGAAGATAAAGACAAAATCTCTGAAGGAGCAAAACGCCATACCGAAAATTGCGTTCGACATTTTTTTTTAAATTGGAAAAAGCACTGATATAAGCATATCATATCTGATGGAGATGGCATTGATGGGATAAAATTAATATTCAAAAATAAATTAAGTTTGAGAAAAATAAAAAATGAGGCATAAATTTTGATCGAACCTCATACATAAATAATAAAGTTTAATTAATTTTTCTTAAGGAAATCCAATTTCAAAAAGAGTATATTATGGACTAATTTACAATTTTCATTATGGTGATGAAGCATTTTTTGGCTCAGGAAGAGGTTTACTTTTGCTGGGACGGATGGGGTTTGTTTATACGAAATATGTTATTTGGGGTGCAGCCGGAACAGCGTGGACACATATCGCCTCAAAAGGCTTGTTTACAATTTTGAACATTTTTATACCCACTTGTAAACTAAACACGTACAAATATGCATCATGTATGGATGTTCATATTGAAAATATAAACATGCACAGATTTTTAAATAAACATCATCCCATTTTGAAAACACTGCAAAGATAATATTTTCAAGTTTATTTTTATGTTCACTATATTTCTACCAGATTACCATTAAAAACATGATCCACTATTTTGGGATCTTTACAATGTTAAAATACCAGTGAATTTTAGATCTTCTTCTTCAGCCATCTATACACTGCTGTATGTAGGCCTCTTCTATATTTTCCCTTCTTCACATTTTGTTTTTTTTCTACCCACCCCCTTCCAGCGATTGGGATAACATCATCGACCCAACTTTCTTGAGGCCGACATATTTCCCTCTTTTTAACCCACGCTCTCCATCGTAAAATTCTGGGTGCCCATCTGACAGTTTCTTGTTTAGCGACATGACCTGCCCATTGCCATAGTAATTTGGCAATAAGGTCCATAATATCAACAATACTTGTTTGGCGTCTGATTTCTATTTTGTTTCTAATTTTGTCCTTCCATAGACCGCTGTGTACTATAATATATACCAACTCTTCTGTATGTTGCTGTTAGTCGGATTTTTTTTTTGTTAGTGTTTATTTCCAGACCAATCTATAGGGAAGCGTCCTGGAGTTATCTATCATCGTACGAAGTTCTTCCAGATCACTACTGATTAGTAGGAACTATGCCATCTGCAAAGCGGATATGATTTAAGCATACTCCATCAATCCCTTTATGTTCCCAGTTTAAGGTTTTGAAGATGGATTATTGTAAATAAATTTATCTGTTTTTGTATTTTCTTCAATCCATACATTCATCGTGGTAGCTTCGAGTATCAGGAATCATTATTTTAATTTTAGATTCATTTAGTGCTTTTATTATTTGGTCTAGGCCTACAGAGTCAAAGGACTTTTTATAGACAATAAATGCCAGGTGGATTTCTATGTTATATTCCGTAACTTTTTCTACGAATTTCTTATAATAATTCTATTATAGAATATGAATTTCACATACTTATTGTATATAATATAAATTTAATATTTGCTACTCTTGCATAGTGATCCAGTGGTCACTGGTCAGAGCTTTATTCCAGACCGGCCATTTAAAATATATTCATATTTTTATTTAGCTCAGGCTTTAGACAAGTTTAATTTACTAATTAAGTTAACTTAAAAATGTTCTTAGGTTTTCACGGCCACTCAGAATCTTCAAGTTTGTGTTTACTGGGGTATTATGCCGTGTTGTTACGACCTTTCGGGCCGACGTTTCGGATCTCATTGCAGGGTCCATCATCAGGGCTGATGTGTTGTTGTGAATGTTGGTGTTGTCGTTAAGTATCGGCTTGCAATACCGTGCCGAAGTCATGATGTGTTGTATTATGTTGTGTGTATGATTCATCTGTTGTCTGATCACTATCTCTGCAGAGTCTGCGACGAGAATGACTTTGAAGCGCCGGATACCGAGATGTTTTTAATTTGAGACCATCATCTCTATTAATATTTATCGGTATACGCGGTATATTATCACCATACGCGTCTTATCAAGGAAGCACTAGAAATCTACGAGCACCCAGAACACCCATACAGAAAGGTCGTAACAACACGGCATAATACCCCAGTAAACACAAACTTTAAGTTAACTTAGTTATAAAATAGTAAGAATATTAATGTGTATAATCTGTATTTAAAAAAAGGTTGACTTCGGTGACTTTGAAACAATTGTTGGTGCACCATACGCTCGAGCCAGGGTTTTACCCGTTTTTGAAGCACTCTTACCAATAGTTTCCTACACTTGAGTTTAGATTTGGTATTCCCACAATATTTTCAACTTCACATTATTTTCCAGGCAGACCTAATTTCTGGTCAACAACGTGACCGTGAAATCGATAGTAGTACTATGTAGATGCGACTGAGAAAAAATCCATTCAAGAATTTGAAAAATACCGATAGCGTATTTGCGTCAATTTAGAGCTATCGATATCTTTAAACAGCCTAAAATAATGATAGAAATTTAATCGTGGAGTCTTATATGGACTGTCCATGTAGTGAGAAAAGATTTTCTCTCCAGAAAGTCTTCGAAGGAAATGAAATGGCAAATATAATAAAGATATGCAAACAGATTGAATGCTGAGTTGGCTCGAGACAAAGATGCCTGAAGAACTTCGTCTTGGAACTGGATAGGCCGTAGCGCCAAACGACAATGTTGATTTTGAGAACACGTTTCGAGCAACAAATTGTCTTAATTTATTTTAGTGTGAGCAAGACGTTGTCTAATTCAAATTAATTATGTTATGGTGTACGAGAAAGGGAAAAGAATAACTATGAATAATATATACACCAAATGCTAGAGTTTGTGTACTTCAGAAAAATGTTTGATAGGAACTGAAAGATTGAAAACGATATCCAAAAAATGTGACTGTGGGAAATGAAGTTAATTTCATTGTTATATAATGGAAACTTGTCTGTTCTGTTGCCAGAACTGATGATAAAAGACTCGCCTAATCCCGGATTGATAGTATATTAAGTGTAGATTAAGTGCATTTAAAACGAGATTATTCTGGCAAATGTACCTAGGTATATGTAATAAATCATACTTATCCTCATCAATTTATAATGGTGATAAGTATGAATAAATGAAGTTATGTATGAAAACTGAATGTAAAGCGTAGTAGGCATGATTAAAAAATGCTAATTTGAAAAAATGAAAAAAAAATGAGATAAGGATGACAAAAGTATATAAGACGCGAGTGTTTATGTTGATGGTTCCAGAAAATGTGGATGTCCTAGAATTACTCGTCGTGACCAGGTAAACCACATACTGGAATATGATCTTGTTAGAAGCCTCAATAATTGACAAACAGGCATGTGAAAGATGTGGATGAGGTTAATATTGTGAATCATGTCAGAAAAGTACGGTTCTACACTCTCTGCCTACCCCATCTGAAGAAAGGTGTGATGATATGTTAACTACGTGGGTGGTGTGTGTGCTTTTAAAAACACGCTGTTATTTTAAAATATTATTTCAGACTACACAACTTATGTAATATCTAAAATTTTGATTTGTGTCCAAATTCAGCTACTTATGGTAAGTAATGAAATATTTGGAATTTTGGACAAATCACCATTCTATTATATCGATAACCAATCTTACAAAGTACTCACACGATACATAATGCGTACTTATCGTATCAAATTCCACCACCACGAATGGTGTTTTTAATTTAACAACGGCTGGCTTCCATATTATTTCTAGTTCGTTAACAGAAATTAGAAATTTCACTAACTGAAATGTCTAAATACACGCACATAATTATTGTGATTTAACTGTCATCTGAGACCACGTGGCCCCACGGCGAGAGGGGGAGTCGAAAATGGGATTTTTGACACCTAAAATTTTGCGTTTCCGGGATTTGTTTGTATAAGGGAGTTTAAATATAGAACTTTTCAAATTTTTACCCGCTATCGAAGGATTCTTCGTGGAACAGTCGCGAGGCATGCGCCGGAGATAATGCGCAGGAAGCACTAAATCATTGTAATATTTTGGGTACGTATGTGTTATTGTTTCTTTTTTGTCAAATAAAAAGCAGAATGTTGGCGTTTATTTGGGTAGGTTCAGGGGTGCGATATTGTCTAAAAATATATACAAATTGTTTACACAGCGAAAATAAAAGTCGTATTGTGAACGTAATGTAATGTAGGTACGCATGTTTGTCTTAGATTGAAATTCATTTTTATATTTAAAACCAAGCCTTTTAAATATTTAAATCACATTTTATTCCGTTGGCGCAATTCACTGCAATAGTGTAGGTTTTATTGTAATTTTAAAAAAAAAACTTTGTAAATAACTTTGTACTTTGATTTAATACTATCTTATAATGGTGGATATAAAGTAAAATAATCTAAAACATTTCTCTTGAGTTCAAAGTTAACAATCAACACTAGTAAGCATTAACTTTTTTTTTCAAAATTTGCAGATAGGGTTGTGTTCTTCCTCGGGGTTCCAATCCTGAGGATTGATTTACTCCACTGCGCTCTATCCTCTGCAGCTCTCTTCAGCTTACGAGGTGCAATTGTTTCGTTTGTGTTATTCGGACTTTGTTAATATAATGTATGTTATTTAGCCGTGCCTCAATTAAGATAGTTAGAGAATATATTTTAATTTTTGAGTCGATGATATTCAAGATCTTCACAATATACGGGAAAAGAAATCATGCACACTTTGAAGAGATGGAAATAGTCTAAATAAATATACAACCTCCAACAGGGAAGATCAAAACCGAGCTCGAGAAATGAAGCTTTACATGTCACACTAAACAGAGCCCAGGATCGCGAAGAGAGGAGGCAAATAGTTTGCAATGTAGACCAAAAAGTTAGAGTTGTCGATCATGACTTAGGGAAGGATTAAAGTACTTTAATCTTTTTATGATCTGATCGTGCCATAAATATTAAAATATTTCATGTTTACTGTACTGTTTACAAACAGTAAATAACTATAAATTTGATTTGATGTTATTCCTTTCATAATAAAAATATTTTTTTTAAATTAAATCAATGTAGGTATATGTATATCCATATAGATTTTATACTTTATTACCTTTCATTATTATACATTATTAGAGTTTATACTTTATTACCTTTCAGTTGCGATTTACCGTAACTTTTGAAAGTCTTAACAATGGCACATAGTAACATGTCCAAAGGTTGGCCTAGGTTTCCATAAAGAAACGAGAAACAAAAACCTTAAACTTTTGAGGTGGTATATAAACTAATAAACTTAGATGAAACGCATATATTCGGGATATTTTTTCATAAATGTGTAGTCAAATTTCGTTGTAACAGAATTCGAGGAGACCCTCAAAAATAATAAGTCAAACAGATTTTGTTTAACTGAATATAGGAGAAAAACGCATACTTGCTTTCGGGCAGTGAAAATAATTCGCTGTTCTGGAAATTTCGGTATTCGTTATTGAGGAATTTGGCCTGCATTATTACCATTTTACGCGCAGTATTGTGAATAAATAAAGCATAAAACAGCGTAACACAACACCAGAATACAGAGCACTGAAGGCTAATACTAATAACATAAAGCATTTGACCCCACTTTGCGGGGCACAGTACAGGGTGTGCGCGGTGATTAGCCCCGTGAGGCGCCCTGCAGGCAGCGGCTTACTGGCCACCCGATACCCGGCGCGTGCGCGGCCGCTCCTCGCACTCATTAGCTGTCATAATCCCTAATGAGGATGAGGGATGCACCAGGACGTGGTGGGGATCTCAGATTCGGTATTGTCAAGTATTCATCCGCTTCATTCTGTTCAATTGTTGGTTTCTACTCCAGTATTAAGGAATCATACGGATATTGTAAAGTTATAAATTGTATTGCTTTGTTCTTTGATTGCTATGTATAGATGGATATTTGTGATCTTTATTATACATATGGTAAAACGAGATAATACGCCATAGCGTATGAGACGCTCCTTACTTATTTCCCGTCCAAATATAACAATTTGTATTATGTTTTACTCTTCACGTCAGTAGACCATTAATGTTTGTTCGAGTTCGTATACAAATCGCGTATATTATTAGTCAATAAATTTCTTTAGATAATTTTAACATAATGCTTTTTCTTATACATTTGTTTCAATGATTTATTAATGTGTAAAAATATAATTCTTTCACTACTGACAAAAAAACAAGTGTTATAATGCAACCAATGATTTATTGTGAAAATTGCTCAAGTAAGTCCGTTTCGTAATAATTTGTTTAATAATAATATTTTCGAAAAGAAAAACCTGTAGCTTATTTACAGATACTAAGCCCTTTCGTGTGAACTTTATTTCACTGCATTTTCTGTTCCTTGATTCCTGATAGATTTTGTGTGGCATATAACATCGTTTTACCCGATATGCATCTTGTATATCCAAGAACTGAAAATCTGTTCATCTCATGTATGTGGTTCAAGTAATACTGGGGAAGTTGAAAGAGTTCGGCGTTGTTCCGAGGTACATTCGTCACGGAAAAATAGCGAGGCTTCGTTCTTCTATTTAACGATAATTGACCATTTGTTCTCGCAAGTCATCGCCGGGAATCAGACGCGGGTGGAGGAGAGCTTGTCCGTCCGTCGTAAAAATATAATTTAATATTCTCGTATTGGCCGTGATGGACGAATGATTTAGTACAGCGGGTTTTTACGAGCGCGGCTTTGTAGTTAAGTACGCCGCTGCTCCGGGCCTGACCCGCTTGATATTAGCTTTCGCCAGGTCCCTCCCTGCTCGCCCGCCGTTGTGCCTGCACTCACCCGCTACGAGAACTGAGTCTAGCACACGACACGGCAAGCCCACATACATGTAGGTCTAGGAAAAATTTACTGAGAAGCTAATCTGTAAATACGAGCACATAACGTAATAGAATTTTCATACAAGATTGTTCAAAATTTCATGAATTTTCTTTTGATATTTAAATTACTCCACGTTAAAATTACATAGTATGTAACTTGAAAATTAAACAAATTCAGGAGGAATATATTATTTCATATTATAAATAAATGCCATTATTAAAATATTTTGTTGTAAATTGGTCTTTACCTATCCACAAACAAGAACCTGGTAAATATTTCAGCTAATTTAATTAGCCAAAATTATCAACTTTCTTGTTTCAAAATGGCAGCTGGTGAAAAACTTTAAAAATTTCCTAACTTCCGTTAGGAAATTAACCGAGAAATTTTTTTTTAAAAATCACAAAATTATTTGAAAGGTTTAAACGACGCGTTTTCGTAACGGAATCTGCTTTCATTTTAATAAAAAAGCAAATTTGTTTAAATAATAACCAGCGTCTTACCAACAACGACCAACAAAAACATTATGAAAAATAGTTTGAATCACTATGAATAAGCGTCATTTTTGGCTCCACAATACTTGATGAGTTTCGACTTCCTCAAGAATTTTCCTCCATTGCCATTTTATCCAATTATTAAACGCCATTAGGGCTTTTAAATAGAATATAGTAGAATATAGCTTTTAAATAAAATATTTAAATAGAATATTACAATATAAAGCGATAATATAAGCTGCAGTAGGTATTAGTTGTATTACGTACAGGTATAATAATCGTACCTTCATTTAAATTATTCGATACTACTTCTTCGGGAAAAATAATTGAGTACTTATTTTTTGATTCCTCTCAAGGTTCTCAAAATAATAAAACAATATTTTAACATAGTTGAAATAATAATTTATGAGCACCATGACAATCAGAAACGCAGTTGAGTGGCGACATCCTACAATAAATAAATAAACAAATGTATTTTTAAATAAACTTTCTACGATATTGCATCAATTTGCTGCAAACTAATGATAATATGGATTGTCTTATCTAAAACAATATTATTTGAGTGAATCGATAAATAGTTGCGCCAAATCCTCTTGATAACAATAGGTTAATTTCAAAATATATCATTTTCTAATTAACAACATCGGTAACTAGCACCACCAAGGGCTATCTGGCGCCTTAACTAGCTGCCAAGATATATAGTTAAATTCATGTTTGACGAGCTAGTTAATATGCTACATAAAAGCTTTGTAATTAATTTAACAAAATTAAGGCGATTATAAAAGTTTTCGGTAACCGATGTAGATAGTTATATATAGGTACTTCTCCTAACTGTGAATAATATAAAGTTAGAACGTTTTTCTTTCGTGCATATGTAAATAACTTACTCTTGTTGTCTTACTACGGGTGATACCTAAAAATTAAAGGTTCACAATACAGTATTTTGATACATGAGGAAGAATTCCAAATCGAAAGTATGTTTACATAGAAATTACATTGCTATATATATGGGAAATGTCTCGTATAGATTGTTTTTTTTAGATATTTAAAATGAAATAAAACACTTAAAAATCGTGGTATCGGCCATGGTATTGGCTTTTTTTTAAATATAATTTTCTACCATTAGTATTTAAATTTAATTACGATACCACGAATTTCGAAATAATTTTTGACAATTTACAAGCGTTGTTATGTCGTTAGTCTAGTAAACTAAATTGCACACAAATCACCTGTTAGCTGTCAAATTGGCTGTCGCAGAAAAAAGTGCTACCGATTCGAAAATGAAACTTCTAAAAAGACGAACAACCTTTATTTTTAATTATCTTTCCAATAAAGCCAATACCACGGCCATTACCGGGATTTTTATGTGTTTTATTTCATTTTTAAGTTATATATCTTTAAAAAACACCCCTTACTAAAACTGCCGTTGTCATTCACATCAAATATAAAATGGCACTGATTTTTCGTATTTCGGCCTTGCAAATATCTGTTATATCTGCATCTTATCGCTGGTGCATGTAAGGTGATGCGAGCGGGCATTTACAGCCTGCGACTAATGCACCCAAATGCCCGGCAGTTAAACGGAATGGGAACGACCTGACCCGCCGCAAGCCCCTCACCCATCGGCAAATCTAAATGGGTTATTTCACAGCTCGGATTCGCTACTGAAGTGTGACCAATCTGAGATATTGCTTTTTGTCATTATGCCTGAATGTCAGGATGACGGACATCTCCGACGATGATTGATGCATGCTAATGACCTGTGCAAGCTGCATGTTAACTTGAACCCGTATGACAATGATTAAAATGAATATGAACATTATTTATCATTACTATACACAGTGTGAAAAACACTCATCAGACCAGGGCTCACATACGCGAGTGAGCGCTGGACATATTTGAAAGGAAAATTTTGAGTTTTTTTTGATGTTGATAATCGAATCTTTTTACCGGTTCTAGACAGTAGATATTGGCGCAGACGCTTCTACAATGTCCTCTATTTTTTAAGGAGCTAAGTGTCACAATATTTATAAAATTGGGAAGACTTCGGTGGCTTCATGTGGAGAGAATGACTGAACAACGTACACCAAAATCCCTACTGAATTAAAAACTAACAGGGCAAACAAAGGAACTTAGGAAGAGCAAAATTAAGATGGAGTGACAATATCCTCAAAACTATATGTGCCTTGGAAGTTCAGAGCTTAAGAGAGCTGGCGTAAAACCGATATGAGTGGAGGAATATTCTTAAAGAGGTCAAGACCGCCAAGGATTGTAGAGCCAACAATGATGATGATTTTTTTTTCATCAGCCTTCGTCTCTCCGCTGCTGGATATAGGCCTCTTCCTTCTCTTTTCATTTCTTTCCTTTCTTAGCCATTTCTTTCCTCCCACATCGGCTATATCATCGGCCCATCTCTTTTGGAGTCTTCCGATGCCTCATTTATTCTCCCAAGGTCTCCATTTCAGAACTCTGGGAGGCCATCTTGTAGCATCCTGCCTTGCAACATGTCCTGCCCATTGCCATTTTAGCTTCGCTACACGATCCATGATATCCACTACTCTAGTTCTGCGCCTAATTTCGTCATTTCTAATTTTATCTCTTAGGCTTACTCCAAGCATGGATCTCTCCATGGATTGTTGCGTGCATTTTAGCTTTTCTATACTTTTCTTTGTAAGGGTCATAATCTCCAATCCATAAGTCATCACTGGCAGTATGTATGATTCAAAGGCTTTTCTTTTTAGGCTAATTGGGATCACTTTGCTCTCGGAGATATGTTTGAGTTTGCCAAAAGAAGCCCAGCTCATTCCTATTCGTCATGATGATCATTATTAGTTTTAATAATAATTAGTATTTAATAAAGCGCCCTTGAGGTGAGTATTCGCGAAAATGGCGCTATATAAGTTATCCAATTATTATTATGTTAAGGAGCTGTGGGCACAATGCAGTAGCACTTTTGTGCTTTAAAATAATGGTAACAGCAACTATGCCAAGGCCAACTATGTATTTTAGCCAGCACGTCTTCAGACTGTTGTACTCCTAGATCCTTCTCATGTTGTCAAAACCATGATTCTTTATTTTATCATCATCATCTTCCTTCCATTATGCTAGGAGTTCCAGGGGTTTAAAGACTGGAGAAGGCCGTTCCGGTACTGATTTTTGCTTATTTATTTGATGAAAATTCTCGTTGACTGTATCTACTACGACTCAGGAACATCAACGACTTGTTGAAAATCTGTATATTGAAAAATATTAATAAAATGCTTTCTCTGTATCTAATACCTACTTATATAATAAGTATATGTACTAAATTCACTGACATTATTTAACTTGAAACAGAACGGCATTTTGCATCATTTTATTTTTTCTCGCTGATCTAGTAAGAAACAGAAATAATTTTTAAGTCAAATGATACAAAATTATGACCTTTCAAAACCAAAAAAGCAGAATTATAATAATATTTTACCAAATTGGCGCTGGTAAGCCTTAAATACCCCGCTTTCCCTCTTCTCCCTTGCATAATATATACGCAATTTCCATTTGTAAAAATATTTTTTATCAATTTACCATTCATTTAATGTCTACAGCATTATTTTTGTGGTTAGACATAATTTACACCAATAGGAAATTTGAAGAAAATGTATAAATATGTAGAAATAGAAATTAATGTTACAAAATTGTTTAAGGATATACAAATTTTACTTTCATTTATCACTAATTGCATTATATGCGCATATTCCAATATGAATTCCAACGTTATCTAAAATAAAATTATTTGGCACGATGTCATTAAATTTCCTTAATCTAAAACATGGCTACGAAGATTCACTCATAATTCTCCCGACTCACGGCCGCGTTGAGAATCTGAGTAGCTTTAGATTTTCTATTATACTAATCACTGAATAAAGGAGAGATACTCACATTTCAACTGCCGAGATAGTTTAATTTAATTCCATTTAAAATATCTAACCCTCGTATGGCCATTTCATTATAAAATAAAATTCTTACATCGCATAAAATTTGTAAATACTTCAATGGTTCTCCGTTTTCATAACCATTTCAGGAACCATTACTTTTTATTCACGTGTCTTAATCATTCTATGCATCATAATATTTTAAAACAAGTTGTTAAAATGTACATCTAATATAATAAATATATATATGGAACAAAAGTAGTTTTTAGAATATCTCGCGTTTCCTGTAAATAGTCTCCCTGAGAAGACCTAGGCCGACGTTTTGACACGGTATCACGTGCCGTTGCCAAAGCTAAAAAGTCCTCAAAAGTTACGGACTAGCCGTACGTGTTCGCGGGTGATATAAAAGTCTCCCACCGATCAGCCTTATTGGTGGGAGAGCTGATGACATCAGCCCTGATGATGGACCCCGCAATGGGATCCGAATCGTTGGCCAGAGAGGTCACATATACACTGCAGAATATCCCAGAAAACTATGCACAGAAGATTGTTTAGACTATCATGCAAAAATTTATATAATCAGACCCCTACAATGTTTCCATTCTATGTATGCCCTTCACGAATATACCTAGTTCTTTCCTGACCTTCTCAACTACAGTTTTAATCATCAATTCCATTTATTGCCTGTAACACAATGTATATTAAATAAGATATTTAGCCAGTAAGTTTTTTTGTAAAATATTTTTTATGTGTAAAGTGTCCTTGAAATAAGATCCTCATGAAAATGCAGCTATATAAATTATCCAAATATAAATAAATTAATAAAACATAAAAAATTAATTAAAAACAAACGATTTTGTTTACCTCACTACATTGGATACAATATCTAAATGTTTCGAGAACAATTTTCTCTTCTTCAGGAGAGGGTCAAAATTAAAACATAAAAATATGTAATTTTTTCTCATTTATATTTGAACATCACTGAACATACCGCTAAAGCGTACTTTCCGATATTTTCGTGTTCTCGAGCAGTTGAAGATCATTTAAATATTATTGTATTTCGAAGACCTGGGCAGTTTCCACCCCCAGCGAGGCACGGAAGGGTTAAGCCCGCTCGACCCCGCGCGGCCCGCGGGTCCGCTGGGATAGGGACATTATCGTTAAGGGATTTAACGATCATTTTGCGAGTCTCGTTACATTATCCAGTGCGATTATTGCCCGTGTACGATACATGTCGATGGCTCTGACATAAAAAGGCCGGATAAGCGAGCATTCTCAGCCTTTCTCGGCTATTCTTTTTGCCCTCCGACACGTGATCTAGGGCCGATGGCCGTGTTGGATGCGTGTAGCCGATACTCGGAAACATTGCCAGATTTTAGTTAGGTCCGCGATCACTCGCCTCGATTGATGTAGTGATTCCGTCGATTAACGAAAGGACATCGCGCATGTATTCATACATTCGTGTGTACTGCATTCAATTTTATTTTAAATATTTAATTAGATCAAAAATCTTCGGAGACATTTATGTTATCTCATATATAATTTATCTATGTCGGATATTCTATGGATTGGCTTTTATCTTTTTTAACATTTCTGATTATATTTCAGTCATCATAAATAAAAGATCTATTTAATTATTACAATTAATACAAACACATATAATATTCTTAGAAGTCAAGAAGAAAAATAATGTTAATAATAGTAATCAATTCCAGCGTAACTAAGTTGAGTGTGCGTGACCTGTTATTATGTATCAATACACATAATAAAGTATAATAATTCAAAGAAAATAATAAATAGAGAAAGTGAAAATAAATAAAATAAAAACTGTAAATAACTTTTAAAAATAAAACAATGAGGGTGGTATTACTAATCAGGCATGTATCGCACTCCTACTCACACTCGAGTGCAAGACTAATCTTTCAAAAAAAAAATAGTGACGAATGCCATATTTTTGTATACTATATATATTTTGTAGTTCTTCTACGTACCAAAAGATCTTATTATTAATTTACCGTGAAAACTTATACATTAGTCCTGATTTGATTTCTTTTAAAATTTGTTTTGTTTTAAGAAATATTTTTAAAAAAGATGATATTACGTATTATGTCATGACACAAAATTATTACATATAATGCGATCTTTATTTAAATTAACAGAACAAAACGTTTATCTCAGAATATATATTTTTTAAAAGGGAAAATCTTGCACTTGGAGGCGATATATAATAAAATGTGATATATAAATAAAAAGTAGTGAATAGCTAAAATATAATTTAAAAAGAATGTATGAAAATAGTATGAATAAGCAATCATTTAAAAATTTTATTGTGCCATTATTTAATTAAGGATCCAGACCTCCAAGCATTTCATTTCAGTTTACATCAGTGTTTGTACCCTTCAGAGTTCCATAGTATATATTATCCTTACATCAAATAAAAGTCGTAGTCATACAACTGCTCTTTATATCTTATCCTTTTATATGATAAAGAATTCGACTGATCCTCGTAATTGTAGAAAATTAACTTATTAAGACCAATGTTCAACGATCGAAATTCTAACTCACTTACAGAGTGGACAGAAAGAATACCACCATCATCTGCCTTATCTGTTGTCTTCAACATTCTTCTCTCTCATACGTTCCACACGATACAACCATCACAGCAACCCTTTAATTCTATTGGCTATACTGCAAACAGGTAGTTACAATAAAAATATAATACAACCTTTACTTTTCTCACTCAATCTTTCATAGATGAGGATATATATATATATATAATCTATCTTAGTATATATCTATATTCTAATATTATTCTACCACATCCCTTTTCTATCATAGATCACAGCTAATCAAGAAGTTTATGTTAAAAATATTTTAATTAAATTTTATCACTAGCCTGAATTTTTTTAACACAGATAAAACAAGCCACATAGCCAAAATAAAAATTATTAAATAACTCACCTGCTAACATGAATAAAGTTGGTTACAAACAGTACCTACTTAAAATTAAAATACCTAAAAAAACAATGTAGATATTTAAAAAAAATAAGAAATGGAAATTTTCCAGTAATTATTTCCTAAAATTAAAAAGTATCTAAGAAGTAGGTAAATCTAGTTAAACCCCTCAAAAATTGACTTTACTCTACTTTGTTCTCACAGCCTTGCCGCGCCAGCCAACAACGCCATCTGGCATCTTGGTAGTGTTAGTGACGGATATTGTTACATGGAAAATTATGCTTTTATTTGGTTTTTATACCTCGTTATTATTTTATATGTCATCACTTGCGCCATCTGATAGCGTTACTGACGTACATTGATAAATAGAGAATTACCTATGTATTTTTATAATGGCGGTTTGACCATGTTTCGAGTAGCTTTCAAGGTAAATATCGAGAAATGAAGTGGTATCTCGATTTTAGAAAAAATATGTTTCGCAGCACACCTCGTCAAATTTTCCGCATTTCCACTGCATTCAGTCTACTTTCATTAAATGTCATTTGACAAAATGAATGAGGTGAGCCAACGAAGTTAGCACTCTACAAAATTTTTAATGAAAATTTTTGGCCATGTATAACCGCCACTTTTGGGACACTTGGTGAACTCGGGCTCAAATTCCTCCACCATTTACCGTGCAATATGCTCGGGACTAGGGATGTTTAAAATATTCAAATTCGTATTCGTTTACGCGAATATTCGCCTAATTTTGTATATTCGTATTTTTATTCTGTGAATAACACGAATATTACTATTAGATCTTCTTCTTCTCTCTGGCTTCATCTTACCTCACCGTCGTCGTTAATTGTTGGGGTCAGCTCTTCTTGTCCTTAAGCTGTACGTTCTTCTGTTCTGGTTAACTTCAGCCATTCAATAAATTCAGGGAAGATGGATGAGAGCCTGATTAACAATGTGATTGGGTGATCGAATATAACTGCTAGATCAAAATTACTGATAGAGATAAAACTGCTAATACATAATTATTTATTTATTCAAAATGAATTTAATATTCGCATTAAAATGTGTCTCCTAGTAGTCCAATGGATGCTCGCTCTAAGGTTTATCGATTCTTGGTAAAGTCACAATAGGTTTATGTGATTTTATCAAGTCTGGATGTTTCATTACTTTGATAATTAGGCGTCGTGGCCCATTTTACGGTTAAAAAAGGCAAAATAGGGTTACATTACTATTTCTTTTTTAAAATTATATCAAATTTGAGGAAAGGCTTTCTATTAAGTTCATGTTGTTATAGACAGCAAAAACAATATGACTATCTAACCAACTAACCGCCACGCTGATTGTGAATGCCTCTGTCACGGTACGCCACTTTTTCTTCTTCCACTTTCCTACATATTCTCATGCACACTTTTCGGTTGTTAAGGTCTTTATCTGAATCGTTCATCAATATTTGGTTTGTCTTATTTACACATGTACTTAGTTAGCCAGACCTATCGCAAATGTCCCTTGTTCATGTTACCTTCGAGACTTGCCTCATATACTTTATTAAAATCATCTTCTCATCTCATACGCTCCTCGTGTATTAGCTTACATACGCTTTTTACCAATTTTAAAGCAATATGTAACAAGATGAAGAATTGTGGGCATAACATCGGGTGTTCCGTATTTAATTCCCAGGAAAAATCCCACGGCACATCTATGTGATTTTGTTAGGCCTGGGTTTTTTGTGGTGCGTTTTGCTATAGTAATTGGGCTTCACGGCCTGTTTTGCCCTTTAAAATTTAGAATCCATTTCATAATCAAGTTTTATAAGTACTTACTTATTTCAAGAAATTGTTTCTTTCTAGTAAAAATATTTGTTAAGAATATTTTGAGTATGTTTAAATATTATTTATGAACATAATACAGGATTTTATCCCCAGGGGAAAATCATCAATCAAGATGTCTCTACAGTTTAAATTTACGGCTGGTTTAAGTGATTACTTTACGCAATAAGTGGTTGGCTTAAATGTTTGGCGTGGACGTTACATTGTGTAAAGTGTAATTAATTAATTAATTACATTACATAAGCCAGCCGTACGATAGGTCATAAGCCGAGGCGATAGGTCATTATACACACCCAAAAATGGACTTCCATACCTACTTCTCCACATAAAAAATAGCTACGTCTCTATGAGAAATCTATAATATATCTTGATTAAAAATATTTTTCATGCTCGTACAAACTTTAAAAATAAACAAAAACTAAAAATTACACAATATTAGAAGAAAATAAAAATGTGTCGAGCATATCTACGAAATTCGTTTCATGAATCATTATTCGTATTCGCGAATACCGATTTTATAGTATTCGGAACATCCCTAGTGGAGGCAGCGTCGGCCCGCGCGGTTCGAAACCCAAACGCGCCATCAAATGTGCACGGCGCGGCGAAACGGCGCAGCTTATAGTCGTTGCTTTTAAAGAGACGGCTAAATGATGCTCGGCCACTTGAGTTAGGTGGTGCGTTAACTGGACGTGAGGCTCGCCCGGGCGGGCCGCGCGGTGGGGTATGTGGAATATTTCCATCACGCAAGCAGGCGCGAGGAAAGGAGCTTATTTACTGTTTTATACGCCTCATGTAACTTTTACCTTCTGCGCAACATTACCTCCCACCAATTTTTTTGTTGTCATAAAAATATATTAATATGTTTACCTCGGAGGTAACCCACGGCTGCGCCAAATAAACTCGCATTTTATGCTGCGCTTAAGGATGGCGAATTAAAATCGTCTTTACTCTGCTTCAATTATTTATACTAAATTGAAAAAAGAAAGCAAAATTATATCCAGGAATTAAAGATTCAGTGGGCATAATTGTGTCTTGTATCTCGCGTGTCTTACATCAAAACGAAAATAGATTTGTCAAAAAATAAAGCTTCCGCATTATTTTATTTAAATTAAGATGCATTATAAAAGTCTCACAGAAACGAAGCTATTTATATGAAAAACGTATATGGAAGTTTCTTATATGATGGCCCAGAGCTTATAACCTGTATGATTATCAAAGAACTATATTCCGAATAACCGCAACTTGTACAACACAAAATACAACGCAAATAAATATGAGAATGATGCTTCCATATTTAGAAATCGAAATATATGTATAGTGTTTCATGAAAAAAGACTACAGATATCTCTAGTATATCCAATCAGAATTGGAACATATATACAACTTTCAAAAATTTGATAATGTATGGATGTTCTTACGATGTAATAACGTTGCATCGTATAGAGTGATCATTTGAGCCAGCTCATACAGGTTGTAAGCCCCGGGCCTTCGATTGATAGACTTCCAATCACCCAATGGAAAAATCCAGGAATTGTGTTCTCGGAACATATACATAAAAATATTATTAAAATATAATTTTCTTTAAAAACTGTCATTATCAAAATCATTGAAAGAGATATAGGTACATGAAGGTTCACAAGAACTTCAATACACTGGCAACTTTTTAGTTTTATGAACCACTAAATAGAGATTTTACACTGTACACATAACATATGGAGATTGATACGTGGACGTCCGTGTTGTGGGCGTTGTAGTAAGTAACGTAGGTAGTATGAACCATAAAATTGTCGTCAGCGGTTACTTGGATTAACCACATTTTAATACCCATCTTTTGATGGCCAGAAAGATTGCGAATATATGGCTCGTAAATTGTGGTGGTAAGGAATATTTTATTAAGTATTTCTCAAAAGCGTCGAATTATTCTTGATATGAAATATCCGTAACGCCCCTCTTACGAGTATATTTGACATTCGGTGTATAACTAAAGTTTAAACGAAAGGAATTTTTTTGTCATTACGACGTTCTTGTACTTTGTATTTCTGAAATTGAAAGCTAATATACTCTTCCGGGATACATCGTTTTTCATATTGTATTGAAGCAAATGGATTTTCAACAGCTGATATTAGTTGAATTATGGACGAAATTTAGATCCGTAACAGGAATCTTGTGTTGATCACGTATGGTTCCGAATGCTGGACTATGGACAGCTCCTACTCTAGGCAACTTGAAACAGCATAAATGCGAATGCTAAGATGGTCGGCAGTTGTAACACTAAAAGATGGGATTAAAATTTCACGTATTCGTGGTAGCCTGGGTTTCGCGGACATAATCAGTAAGCGGAAGAAGCGACAACTAAGATGGCACTGGCACATAAGACGGAGTAGGCGAAGGCGAAGCTCGTCAACAGTCATCCAGAGGAAGACCAAAGAACTCCTGGATGACTCAATGCTCCAAAATACTACAGTGAAACGGCCTAGATGAAAGTGATACCCAGAACCGAAGAAGATACAGCCTGAGAAAGAGAAGAGCCGATCCCAGCAGCCTATCTATTTAGGCAATGAGTTGAGACAATGCTAGGAAGAATATATTAGTTTAATGATAGTCCAACGTTTTACAGAAAAAAAATGCAAAGTCGTTTATCTTCATAACTATTGATATACAGTGTTGTTTGAACATTTTCATATATAATTTAGTCAGGAATCTACTTCTTAGGTATTGTGGACTAGCTCTGTTATACCCTGTATTTAACTTGATTTTTTAGTGCATAATTGCAAATATTTACGCAATTGTATGAGAGTACAAAGTACATTAAATGAATCAATGAGATATATCTTTTTTTGGTATGTCTTTCCTTTTGATTGATTTATTTTTGTAAATAAACCTGCATACATATATATCGTTGGTAAAATTTATGATATATTTGCTGGTAAATTCTTTTTGCAAAAGAACACATCGCGGCAATATTTTCCCTGGTAGTTGAACCGAAAGCGTGGTTGGTTTATTTATCACAGCGCTCGCTTCCCTCAATCCGCCGATTACGGCGCGGTGGTTCACGTGTGTAAATTAGGGTTGCATCTATCTGCAGGGATCGCCCGGCCCGCAGTTTATACTATCATAAAGATTGCAAACACGAGATAGTTCAGTCTGGCTGTCCCCACCCCCTCCCACCGGGACTTCCCCGCCACCCACCCCCGGGGCTGATCCTTCAGGTGGGACCTGAAGGGAAGTTTAGCAAAGCGCTCGCGTAAAAAAAGGAAAAATGTCCCATACGCTCAACACAATTTTTTTTTTACCTACTTTCGTAACGTGCATTAAATTCTTAAAATATTTTTTTACCTACTTTCGTAACATGCATTCAATTTTTAACATATCGATACAATAAAGAAGCTTCTAGATTTTTCATACGTTTTTAGAATAATATAGAAAACCGTCGAATCGATCCGGAATACTTCCGTTGTGGGATGGTTTTTTAATTTATTTTTAACATGCAGTTTATCAACAGGTCTTTAATGACTATGATAAATATGCTAGTATGACATTTAAGTACAACGTAAAAAAATATGACAATTAGGGGAGTAACGTATTGTACTTTACGGTTGAGAAAAAAAAAACTTAAAAATTAAATGAATTATTTCGTTATAAATTTGATTTCACAACCAACAAAATCCAGTGAAATCGGGAATAGTAACACAAATATATTATATTTATATGGCAGAAAGACGCCGTTAAATACCATTTCGTGTCCAGTGAGTCATTCCTTTAATATTATTGATGTGGCAGTTACTTTGTGATGCAACTGGATTATTTTAATTTACATTAAATTTAATTTTGTAATACACACACTTACAGTTATATTTATCACTACAATAATTTTGAGAGTACCTCTCATCGTCAGGTGTAATTGATACAATTGCACCTGATGATGAGAGGTACTACTCCTCTCGAATCTGTAGTGGTGATAAATAGTCAACGTATCTGTATTACAAAATTTAATTTAGTATTAATTAAAACATTCCTTATATCTTTACAAGAATAAACCATTCGATATGTAAGTGCATCTTATATTTTGTAAATATATTCTTTTTATATTCATTTAATCAATTTTATTTTACATATTACTAATTTTTTTGAAAAATTCTTTTGTAGTCTTTTGAATGTTGGATGTTGCTACTTAATTAACCCCAGGAATCGTTTCTGTGTCTATATTTATAGGCCGCAAATTACACCACATAAAGCAATCCCAGGAATCCAGTTATTTTCTGCCATTTTTAAATAATAATTTCAGAATCAACGACATTTTTATACAAAAACTCTGAATTTTATAACGAGAAGTTCACGCTTGATGACTCTGTCACGATCGATCAGACGAGACCGAGGCATGCAGATTCATGTTGCGACATCTCAATATCTGAGACCGCTGTCGTTCTAAATATAAAACCGATAATACTCTGTAGTGTAACCAACAACTGGACTGTATCGGTATTATAAAACAGTCGCGATACTTTCAATCAGTTCTCATACTATTCATTAAAAAAGAAACAAGTGTGCTTTTCCGTTGATCAATTCCATTTTGAACCGGTGAAGTTGCGCATTGGCAGTGGATATTAATGAATAAATAGAAAAATATATAGAAAATTGTGTCATTTTTTAGAAACGTACACCAAAGAAAAATAATTTAGACAGTTTAATATAATACATCACACTACTTCCCTTTTTGTATTTTTTCCAAAAAAATACTTAAGATTTTATGGCAAACTCGTCATATTATTTAAAAACATTGATGATATTTAATAAAGATTATATTGTTAAGTTCAATTTTTAAAATAAAAATTAAAATAAAACACAAATTACTTTGTTTTCACCACTATATTAGATTAAAAAATCTACATAATCCTGACGAAGAGAACATTGTTCTCGAAACATGTAGATTTTTTAATCTAATATAGTGGTGAAAACAAAGTAATTTGTGTTTTATTTTAATAATAATGTCACCACAAAGTTCAAGCCTTCATACAGAAGAAGAAAACATATTCTTCGAACAGTCAATTTTTAAATCGTTGTTCTTTAAGCACATTAGATGAATCAATTAGCAGGCTGCTATCTCTCATATTCACATATTTCTTATCCTATATCGTCGTGTGATGCCCAATGTACGTACATTGTGTTGTATATATACATACACAAAAGAATGGTCCAAAAACTCTAAAACTCTAAAGTTTTTGTACCATTCTTTTGATGGTTTGGAGTTCATGTTCCAACATACGTTAGCATTGGAAGTATGCATTGACTTTTTGTTTCATTTGAAAATCATATTCAGACTTACAAGTGCATCTTATAATTTTAAATCCATATATAATATTCAATAGGAGAGTTATTTTCAATTAGTGTAAATTGTATCGTATAGTTTCGTAGCTAAGAACATTTATAAAAGCATTGCTAGAAAGTCGTTGTTACTCTCGGTACTGGTGTGGAGTTGTTCATTGCCTCGGGTTATAACTGTTTATTATTAAGTGGGTATATATATTTATGGGTATGATAGTATTCAACAAGTTCCAGCATATAGATTTGCCTTATATCTAGAATTCTATATTCTTTATAAACAAGATCCGGCGAATACCCACAAGGGTAGTCATTAATAACTCTAAGAATGGCGTTCTAGTGCCTACCCTTATGTATGGAAGTGAAGCCTGGAATTGGCAAAAGAGGAATGAAAGTAGACTGAATGCGGTGGAAATGCAGTCACTGAGACGCTTCTGTGGAAAATCTTTGGTCGATAGAGTGAGGAATGAACAAATTAGAAGTGAATGCAATGCTGGCTGTAGTGTGGTAGATAGAATAAAGAAAGGAGTGCTGAGATGGTTTGGTCATGTGGAACGTATGAACGAGGAAAGGATGGCTAATAAAATATATGAGGCGAGTGTTGAAGACAACAGGAATAGAGGGCGTCCGCGAAAGACTTGGCACGATCAGGTACTACAAGTATTAAAGGATGGCCCTGTTAAAAGCCGCAACAACCATAGAACGTGTATGAGAAAATGTATGAATGTGACCGAAGCAAAAGTGGTGTGCCAGGATAGAAGAGTGTGGCGTTCAATCCTCTCTGCCTACCCCTGCGGGGAAACGGCGTGATGGTTAGTTAGTTAATTAGTTAGTTAACCTTCGCGTTATTTTAGTGTTGTATGTTGAATTCATGACGGCTTCCTGAAGTAAGCTGTTGGTTACAGACTTCTCCATATTCATCTATCTAGTTAGTGGTCTTCCACTGGGATGGGTTCCCTCGACTATCCTGTACTACCAGCCTCTACAATGGATCCGCGTGTATTGTGATATATTCCAAAGATTTCCGCAAGCACTTTTGTATAGTAGAAGATTGAAGACGTTGCTCAACATTTATTTCCTGTAAAATAAAGATGTTTGTTCTGTGAGATTTGCAGCATACCTAGAGGATAGATGCTACTCAATATTTATTCTTGTAAAATTGAGCTGTTTTTTATATGAGCTTCGCATGTCCACGTGATTGTTTATGTGATTCGCTGCATAGATGATAGACATTGCTCAACATTTATAATTGTAAAATGAAGCTGTTTGTTTTGTATTCGGAGATTCGCAGCATAGAATATAGAACTAGCTCAATATTTATTTTTGTGAAATTAAACTGTTTTTTTATATGCTTTCCCTGGGATTCACAGCATGGAAGAATGACGTTTTCGACATTTATTTATTGTAAAATGGGGCTTTGCGTGAGATTCGCGTCATGCGCCGCCCCAAACTAATATCGCATAGTCAATTAATGACGTTTTCTCTGTATATATAGACTTTTAATAGTTTAATCACTTTTCACGCTGAATGATGGTAGGCCCAATCGGTGTACTCGGGCCGTCCAGTCGCGGCTTTGTGTTTTGAGGAATGCCTGGCAGGAGGCGTCGCGGGGAAGTCATCCCAATTCATTTGCGCATTCCTCCGGGCGTCGCTATTAATCGCGGTGCGCCGATTTTCAATCACAAGTGCGCACATCCCTCACTCACGCGTGAAGTGACTTCGCTCCCGTCCCGCGGATGACGCGGTATTAAAATTGAAGTCCGCTGTATGGGGGCTATTTGTACGTGTCAATGATGCGTAATTACTACATTTAAATCGATGACCGTCTGCAGTGACATAATGCCGTCTGGAAATCTTTGTTAGACTCATTGGATTGACCCCTTGTTGGGGCTAATCCCTTGATGTTGCACTCGATAATATGCTTTCTACTGGGTTTTTTTTAACACTAAAATTCTCTCTATATATATATATATAACATTATTACCACTTACCAGTTTTTCCGGGTGATCCGCCGTAATGATAATCTTCGATATAGTCCGCTTCCGCTATTCTGCTGGCCGGCAGTAAACTGTTACAAAATAAAGGAACAAAATATTTATGACAAAATTTGTAACTACAGCGTAAAAGTTTTGAACCGTCCGTTTCGGCTATCATAGAACCAGTGTTTCGCGGCAACTTTTACGTACACAGAGAACTAAGCTTTCATAGATATCTAGACAGTCCAACAACCAGAGACTCCCAAAACACCCCTGTTTGTCTTAAATTATTTACAAGTTATACACGCAGGTGTATTTACGAATCGCAGAATAAAATCGATAGAATAAATCGATGGAACACACGAGATTATACTTGAATATTCGAGAAATAACATTCCCTATATAAGTGGCAGACGAGTAATATACGAGTAAATATTCTAGTGCAACTCGAAATCACGGAATAATGTTCCTACTAAAGTTTGTGTTCGGTGACTTAATTTATAAATAAATACTCAATTTTAAGTATTTCATTACGTCTCGCACCCCCGCAAAAACGAAATATGTCAATTTTACTCAGACTTTAATGTATCGTAATAATTAGATATATATATTGAATATCGGGTATATTCGCATACTGCTAATTTCAGTGTAATGACTGCATGCGCGTGCAACCTATGGCTCTATTTGGGTGAGACTTTGCCTATCACCAAGCCGTCACAAGACTTCAGGATCGAGACATGGGGAAATACCAAGACGGAGATAGGTGAATAGTGTCAAAACAGACCTACTTACACGACGTTAGGGAAGGTAAAGCAGACCAGACCACAAAGATCATGTCAATTTATTGTAACTGCGGTCACGGATTTCCGAGTCTAATACATTTTGCCAAATGACAACTGATCGACAATTGCACAAACAAACTGTAAATTCAACAGACGATCAGAAGTATCCAAGTTTTTAACCTGAATCTGGGAGTTAAAAAAATTGACAAATGATTGGTTTTTGATGACTTCAAAAGCTCAGCTGACATTTTTTATTGACGACTAGTGATCCGTGAACATTCTAAGAAATAAAAAACAAAATAAGAAACATTCTTATATCATTGTAGTCGTGAACATAAATCGCGATTTTGATTTCTGTATATATTGTGTTTGGTAAAACGTTAGATATTATGCTTGGACACGTAGTAGATATAACTAGAGTAGCTCGTTAGTGTAGTGATTACGACTCTCGCCTAGCGATCTAGTGATCGGTGGTTTGGCTACTTTTCCAGGGTACCAACAAGTTAGCCTTATTTTCATAGCACAATAGTAACAATTTTGATGCGATATATACTCTGTGTTTGCATCTTTATTTTAAAAAAACTTATCTTTTCTGTACTAAAATATACTTTGAATAAAGAAAAAATAGTTATAAACAGTAGAAATTTTTCATCACCATCAAACTAATTGATTAAATGCACAACTAGAGGGGTTAATCAATGGAAATAAGACATAATAATAATTTCAGTTATATAGCCCTGCCTATTCTTTTTAAAAACGTGATTGCTTATTAGTCTAATGCTTAAGATACCCGAATGAGGCTCGAACCCCCGACCATTGCCTCATTCGATACACCACCAAGTTAGTTCTATCTTCCCAGTACAAGCGTTTAGCTTAGGTTAAAAATAGTATCTAAGAATACTGATGAGTTATGTATGTTATGTACGCGCTATTATTATTAAAAAAATATCTATATATTAGAATATTATATTCAGAATTTAATATAAGCATAATAATATATCATTATATTCTGTCATATATATATTTAATTTGTCCTAAACACATATTTACTTTAATACTAATTCTTCAATGTAATATAATATTATGTTCCTGAAAAATATGACTTTTTTTAACATTATCTCAATTAGCCTCTGGGCATGTTCCTATTTAGTCGAAGTACTTATCTAAGTTTGAAAATAGTAAGAATATTACTATTATAGACAAGTAGAGATAAGTATTGAAAGAGGCAGAAAATTAAAAATATCATTTAGTTCATACATACTGTAATAAGATAATCTTGTGGTGTGTCATTTATTTACCGAGACACGTCGGTACTTATACTATTTTCAGACCATTTTACTCAGATTTCTTTAACATTACCGTGGCTGTTTCCACTCTTTGGCCCGTAAATCACTTAATGAAGTATGGCATAATTATTTCCAGTGTCTATTTTACATAGGAGATGGCT
This sequence comes from Agrypnia vestita, assembly GCA_016648135.1. Lineage (NCBI taxonomy): Eukaryota > Metazoa > Arthropoda > Insecta > Trichoptera > Phryganeidae > Agrypnia > Agrypnia vestita. The sequence continues at coordinate 169,902 of JADDOH010023550.1, read as the reverse complement.
TTCCGTAATGAGCCGCAGCGTCACGCGTCGTGGGAATACATCAACTATTATCTCCGGGGTAATTAAATTGAGACCAATTGGCAATAAAGAGACGGGCGGGATGCAATCAAATATGTTTATATTAAGTGCAAGTGTCGATCTGTATTGGCAGCCAACATATCTGCGACAGGGTCTATTTGTAAAATGCTTTATGCTGTTTTTAAACGCTTCGGGAACGGTGAGCGGGCAGTGGAAGACACGCGTCATCTATCGCTCGCGAGACTTATCAATTCTTATTCTTCTTGGTGCGCTTGTCCGCTTAACGAACATTAGCGATCGTTATATCATTTTTAGAAATTGCAAATAGTTGGCCTATGACCTATGGAAGTTTTACCCCAAGCCAACCTGCTTTCTCTTCCAGGGCCACTTATGCCAACAATTTTACCTTGTTCGATGATATAAATTTATGATATATTTCCAAATGTCTCCACGTTTCATGGTGTGGTCAAAACATCGTAATTTCTTGGTTTTTGTCGATTTAATACTTTATTTCCCGTTCGTGTTCCCGAATGTGTTTATGTAACTACGCACACATATTTACTTAAATTTATCATGCTACATTTTTTTTGTTTTAACCGTTTAAATCCGATCTTTCCTTTTCATTACTGATACCCTTTATACTTTCTTCTCTTTCTGTATTATACAGAGAAGAGGAACCCACCACACACCCATGGCCGTTCTAGGAGCAATAGCTCCCATATCGACCCTACGCTTTCGCCACCCTAGGCCACACCACGCCACTTAGGCATTTTTTAATGCTAAAGTAGCCGTGCTCGCCATCTTGCTGACACTCATGTAAATGCGAGCGAGACGGGGGGCGTCCACTTAAAACCTCTTTTCTGTCTCCTAGGCGCAGGGACAAATAACAATTGGAAGATACTTATTATCCATTAAGTGGTAATTACTAGTTAGGTACATAGGTATATACAAGAAACGCTACAGTTGAAGTACAATATATGAATGCACAAAGTCCATTGTAGTTATTTATACAGTAATTCATATACTTACTGCTTAAATCTGTGAAAACTTGTAAGGTGGTCCATGTCATATTTGATACTCGTGTCCTGATTTTAATTGTGTCGATAGCCATGTTTAATTTTATTTCAATTCCATATAAGAATATAGGAAACTTATAGCATCATGTTTGTAGATGTAACTTGACCATAATTCATCACTTACACAAATATGAAACAATTAATTAATTACAACTACCTTGAAGTTTTATTTTATTTATTATATATTTTAAAAACGACACTATTTATTAACAAAACGGTTGGACAAAAATTAAATCTCCTCCAGTCACCCAAAGTAAAGTTACGCCTCTATTTATACATAACTAATTAAAATCACTTGCTCATCGTGGCCTTGTCTCTGTTAGTTGTCTGATAATTCAACCAATCAACGGCTCTAGAACCGCAGGATCTAGTTGACACCTATTGAAAAGTATCGATTTATGGCCGATTTATAAATCGTAAACAAACTCTGATAGAGATGAAAATATATTTATTTACCAACATAGAATAACAACTATGATTTGTATAGGTAGGTACCTACATTTAGACCATTTTAAAATTATGTTAAAAATGTTTGTGAAATATTGTACCATTATTTAGTCTCGGTTTTGTTTGATGTTTTAAAAACAGTCTCCTTCTGAGGGCACCTATAAAAGATGCGATATCGCTTACGCTATTATGAAATAGACTCATTTTCAAGAAAAACTTCCTGGTAAATTGTTTTCCATCATTTTCATATATTCGTCCTGCCTGTATAATTCCATGCATTATTGGGCCCTGTGGCCATCCATATTACGCATTTTTTGAACTGCAAATCTGAAATAATTTTGTATCATTTTCATTTTTTTTTTCTGAAATCTACGAACCCAAAAGCCTAAGTCACGCATGTAAATATTTGTTTTCGTTATTAGATATATCAAATCACAATTAATATGCTTTGTTAAATATACATACCTAATGCAATATACGAATATCACCGAAGATGATAGTCCTTATAAATGCCATGCAACTGCACTTTGATTTCCTCATACGTATCCCTGTTCAAAAAATAATAATCGAATCACTGACCGATATTGATATTTTTTCATGGTTGCAAATAATCACAAACTTACCTATATTATTAATAAATTTGGCGTTAAAATTATAGACATTATTCATGACGATCATTAAATTGTGTGAGTAAACATTAATTTTGTTACCTCGGCGTGAATCAATAATATTTTTATATTTTACTACGTACTTAAGAGTAACGGAACCTCTCATCGACAAGGAAGCTTTAAACTGTAATATTAATATTTAATTAATAGTATAGTTTAATACTTAATAATAGTAAAAATATATAATTAACAATATATCTAGATCAATACGTCTATCGATGAGAGATTCTGTTACTTTCAAAACTTAAGTAGTAAAATATTATGAAAATCAAGTAGAGATAGCAAAGTCAATATTTTTCACATAATTTAATGAACATCATACAAAATATTTTGGAGTCTATGCCACCGCTATAACATTATTCAAGAACTATTGACATTAAAATTGTCGCGGACCTGGGAGATTCTGGTCGTGCATCCAAGCTTGATCCGTTCCTCTTCAGAGCCAATCAATATTTCTGTCATCTGATATAGTTTTAAAGGGTATCGCTCCCAATGGCGACGTCGTCATCAGCTGTCAATTGGTATTTGCCGGGTGCCAAGTGTGTCAGTATCTGGCAGGAACCGGACTACGCGCTGCCCGCGAGGTGATGCCGTCCCTGCAGGAAGAAGCGGAGAGCTGCCGCTCCCATTTCTTCCCAAATGCTTGGCGCATTTTAGCATCACCGCCGGGCGGTGCTGAATACTTTGATCGGTGAGGAAGTCGATGAATCATGCCGATGATGCGAATAATACAATGTATATTAATGATACAAGCCAAACGGGAGTTTTTTTAATTTAAAATTGTAATTATATAATAATACTGGAACTTCAAATTTAATTTAAAGCAGTTTTCGAAAATGCAAAACATTCAAGAAGGATCTTAAATATGTAACACTTCATCTGTTCTAACTAAAACGATATTTAATAAATAGTTTACCTTTTAATACTTTTTAAATTAAATAATTAAATAAAATCAATCTGGCATCTACCGATTTTAATTATTTTCTTAGATAAATCCGAAAAATACGAGAAAAAACTTATGAAAAGTTCACCAAGATGCAAATTAGTACCGTACTTCGAAAGGAATTAGCTGAAAGAAAATAAGAAAAACTTTTTCTATTTTTTGAAATTTCGAATGACAGGACACTGCTGAAAATGATTTTCAGTAACACCGTTGTGTTAGGTTACGTAAGGTCAGGCATTGTTTCCAGATATCATTGTTTCGTCTTGAAGTTGTCAGGTATTGGACACTAGTGTATGCTGCGCATGTAAACAGCCTCTTCACGACCATCGTTTGTCAAGATCACCGAAGGGCGATGGAGGCGGACCGCGGGCCGAGTTGTCCATCGCGCTGTTCCTAGCCATCAATCTTCCGGATGTCCCTCCCCCTCCCCCTCCTCCTGCCCGTCGTGTCCCTGAGACTAAATATTACGCTTTCACACTAATATAAAATCAGTCGTGAAAACGTGAGGCGACCATCAGCGTTATGCCGGCGGTAAATCCTCGCTACCCAACGGCGATAGGTCTGGGAGAAAATTCTGACCGGCTGCAGGTCCGGATCATAATAACGGGAGTGGCGCAACTGGATGTCACATTTTTTTTAGACCAGAGTTTCAAACATTTTTGGCCTTGCTTACTATGTACAAGGCGTGTAAAGTACCTCAATAGGATGATCATTCAATTAGGTAAAAAACATAAACTATGTTCCCTCTACGTGGTTTTAATAATTATTTTATAGGACAGATGAAAGATGAAGTATTAAATTGCTTAGCAATATTACTTTCAATAACCTTCTATTCTCTCAATATTCCCGTGACGACGACCTTTACAACAGTTCATTTTGTCAGTACTCAATCAATTAATATTCTAATCAATGTAAAAAATTCTATATTTAAAAGTAGTCAGTTTAATTCTTCACCTGTCAATTAGAGATTTTATTTTTCTCTAAATTTTAGTAGGAAAATATAAGATTATTATTAATCTCACGTAGACATAGTTTACGTTTTATATCCAATTTAATGATCATCATGAATAATCTCTGCAATGTCAATGCCAAATCCACCAATAATATTCCTCAATAAGAGTTTAGGTATGCCTACATATCTACTATAAGCTTTGTTTGAACAGAAGAGATTTTTTCGTGGAACTGGAGAGGAATCATCTCTCAGAAAGAGAAAAAGAAGACCTGTAATATGGATCCTGAAGGATATGTTCTTATAACCTTAGGCTTTTATCTTATTCATTATTCATTACCTTATGTCCTGACTACGTTCTCTTAGAAAGATACCACCCCTCGTCACGGTTGCGTTGTGGCTCCAGCTGACCTCCCTCCTTCTGCACGCTACCTCAGCTTGTGTCTGTGTGCTGAAATTAAATTAATATTTTCAACGTATTTTTTAGATAGGTGTTTATCAAATTATTTTTAAAAATAGTTTTATTTTACATCCCTTTGAATGAATAGGTACTATGGACTGACAACGGCTGAAATAAATATTCCTAATTTATTACAGAATACTTTGTTAGCTCTGTTCACCTCCACTTAAATAAGTGATATTTACAAAATAGAATTAGCTCGAATATTCCCTCACACACAGTTCTTCCATTCATTACCATAATTTGTAATGATGCTTTCAAATTTATATTTAACAACCTAAAAATAAGCCAACACTTATTTTTTTCTATCATGAGATATGAAGCTTTGAAAAATTTAATTACTGTAACTGTAAAATGATAAAACTTTGTTCAATATCTCTCAATTAGGAAAAAAATAAAAAGTTCTTTGAAATATAGAAAAAGAAAATTTAAAAAATATTTTTTTTTGAAGAACACTCAGACAATTGTTATAGGCATAAAACACAATAATCACGTAGTTAACATGTTAATCATGTATTAAACAATACTAATATATTTTCCTAAATAGGTAGGTACCTACTTCTAAAATTAATAATATTCCTATGATTTCCTTCTGGCCATAAAGAGAGAAAAAGCAATCAGAGAATGTGGGGAATCTCGCTTTGAGTAAATAATTTATATTTATTTGCTGGGGATTTTAACTTCTTTAGAGATAATGATTAGTACGTTACAAAATTTGCGGCAGTTTGAGGGCGTTCTCAAAAGTCGGTTAGTCCAGCTCCGGTCCTTGCGAGGATGATAAGAGGACAGCGCTAATATGGGAATTAGCGCTACCAGCGCTTGCACAGCGCGGTCCAGCGCGGGCAGCGGACAATAGGAGAAGCTGCAAGTATCGGCCAGACGGCGACAGCCCGGAATAATATCCACGTTAACATTCAATACAAACTGGACAAAAGACACGGGTACCTACCTCCCTCTCGCCTCGGCAAATATTTATGGAAAATTCAAATGTATCGAACGCTCGCTCGATTCATAACTTGCCCTTGGCGTTCTGATCGAAAAACTTTTTTTTCAAATTAGTGAAGTCTGTCCAGTAACGTGTTTTCATATCTCCAATCTCTGTCTAAAATTACGTGTCTGCTTTTTAAAGAAAATCCAGTTTATTAAAGATGACTACAGGTAACAACAAAATATATTCAAATCCCTTCACTTAAATTACTTCTAAACTTGAAACGATCAATCGACACCTATACATTTTAATTGAAAATATCTGTTCTTTACAGATGAACAACTGTTACTGACAAAAAATATTTATTTCTTACAGTAGGTGCCTATATATTTTCTTATAATTGCTTTCAACATTTAAAAAAAGCTTATTACCCGATTTATTTATTTCCTTTTGAAGAATTCATCGCTGTTATAAAATAGGTATGTGAATATTGATTTATCTACAATATTATAAATTTTAAATGTACGTATAATCTCATCGAATTATTTAAAAAAGAATCATATTTTTAGTAGTATGAATTTTATATAGAGTTACGTACTTTAAAAATAATAGTTTGGAAAAAAATTATTCTATTCATAAACTAAAATACGGCTAATATATTTATACATTTTATTGATTAAATGCTAAATGGTATGGTCAAATATTTATTGTATTAAAGTTACTAGAAAACTATTTTATATTTATAAAACACTTTATTATATTATAAAGTAAACAAAAATGCATCTCGATCTGTCAACGCATTTTAGGTACACCAAAAACATTTTATATATAAAAATATTAAAACCGATTCATTTATTATATTATTTTAAAATTCCTTTTTACCTATACAATACACGTTTATTATTGATTCTTACATTATTCTGCCAATCTGATATTGTAATTGTTACATTTATTATCAATTCACGGTAGTACCTACTCATATGCTAATTGAGAATATTTCCAGCTGGAATTAACTATCCTATCTTATGTGTTGCTAGGGAGGTAATTAATTTTAAACACTTAACTGTGTTTTTATTAGAAGGTATAAATTTACTATTTATAATAATAGCATAACAATAGTGCTGGCCTTAAAATATATTATTTAAAATATCATTCGTAATATTACTGCAGCAATAATAATATTTTGTATTTTGTTTCAGGAGGTGAGTTTGATTCCATTATCCCACACCCACTCACAACAGGTTCAACGGTTGGGTGGAAGCTATAACAGGTATTTAACGAATTGTAAATGCAATCATCGGAACACATAAAACAAAATTGGAAACCTTGGTTTTACAATTCTCCTTGTAAAAGATAAATGGAATACAAACTTAACTAGGGATAAAGGGAAATAAGATTTTTAATCAAGGGAATGTAATTTTTCTTATTACTGGTTAAGTATTCGACACTCGTATTCCACCCATGAGCAACAATCTAGAGGTTCGATTCCTTAAGTTGTGTGTTCTGATATACTGTGCTGAATTGAAAGATTAGTTTGATATCCATAAAGACCAATTGGACAATTATAATAATGTAATTTTTATTATTGATAGTTTAGAACTCGATACAACTATTCAAACTATGAACAACAATCTAAAGGTTCGATCCCTTAAATTGTTTATTTCGATTTCTAATTTTGAATTAGAAAATTGATTAAATATCTATACTAGACGTTAAGGAAGCTAGTAACTACTAGAAACAGTAAGGACCATCAGTTTTAAATCACCTAAATTTATGTCTTAAAAATAATTTCCTGGCGAATAAATGTGAATAAATATAAATTTCATTACTTGAGACTAAAGCAGAAAAAGAACCTTAAGCATTTTATATTTTACTGCTCATAAATTTAAGGAGTATGTATACCTTCGCAATTTATATTAAAAAGTGTGCATTTTTATGTACCACTTCTCAGCCAAATTAATGTAAATAGGTATACACAATAGATACATAAGTTTGCACTGCTTCTGATGCACTCCTAAGAAAGATAATTAAATGATTTTTAAATACTGACAAGTACCTATCTAAAACAGTCCCATCTTGAATCACATAATTTTAATAGAAAAGGAAATAAATTATGCCGAAGTGGATCTATTACTACAATACCTAGTATATATATGCCTTAGATATGTTTAATGGATTTAACTTTTCCAATTGGAAACTTCTCTACCTATGATGTTGTATGAATTATTTCTTAAACCGTTTATTTTGTTTCACATCAATACTAGATCATGTAGATCCTTCATAAATTACCTTATTTTTTTAATTATTTAGGTGAAACATATTACCAAATAAAATAAATAATAACCTATAATCAAATAAATATTATGATTTCAACCAAATAAAATAAATAATAACATATAAAATAAATATTATGATTTCAAGATTGCTTGAATAACGATTTCATCCAACTCAATTATTTAGTTTTTGTTTTCTACTTCATAAATTCTGCTAGTGGGTAGGTACATAGGCACTTCTTATACCATCAGATTTCATCGAATTTGAAACAAATGTATTATCATTATTTTCTTATTGTTCTGCAGTAGGTAGGTAAAGAAATAAATTATTTTAAAACAGATGATACCTGCGTGCGGCAATGTGTTCGGGCAGTCGCCAATGCATCCAACCCTCCAAATATAATGCGCATGTGGATGATATTTATTTTAGTGTCGAGATAAAATTAGGTAGCATTGTTCGAATGAAGCACGAGACGCCACGAGAGGAAGATCCGACGGAAGGGAATAAAAGGAATACGAAATGCCCCTAGCAAGTCGGTTTAATTGGTACTAGCGAGCCCAGGGCCGGCAGGTGCGGGCCAGGCAACTTTGCGCATAATTCCATTATATCATAAGAGTCTATTTGCATTTTATCGCGGGCATCAAATAAATTGCAGACGTAAAGAGGCCGATACAATCTTTTGTTTCTTTGAATAATTTCTGTAACAGTCTTCAACTCGGAGTGGGTAGGTGGGTAGGTACCTATCCACACACTCCCAGTTAACTAAATCAAAATTATAAATATTTTGATTAATAAAATAAAGTTTTTTTTCAATAATAGCAAACTAGATGTTTTGTATGAAACCACTATTTCTTGAAAAATCAACATATTTCGAGGAGAATGGTCCCCTGTGCTAAAAATCAAAATTGTAAGTAGGTGTAGACGTTAACAAAAACAAAAAGTGAATTTGTGAGAGTTGAATAACTAAATAGGAATGTGAAAATAAATTAAAAAGATAAGTTTTTGCCAAAAGATTTTTTATTAATAATTAAGTAATTTACTTCACCGTATGTGATCGTATGTGCAAGTGTGTGAAAGATCCGATTATATTAATAAGTATAAAAATTACAACATATTTCCATAAATGCAAAAACTATATTTATACAAAAAAATTATACAAAAAAAGAAATGAATGTATGTACAAATATATGATTTTATTAGTTCAAAAAATATATTGAAAATATATAAAACATAGTAAATAGCAAATACACCCATCAATAATTCAAATTTTGTTTTAGCCATTATTTTATTATTATACTACTTATTTTTATAGCTGTTATCTTACGTATCTACGTAAGTACTTGGCAGTCGTAGCCATTCTTTGATCAGGCATCCAGACCTCCACGAGCGCGCAGCTTGATATAGTGACGTCACTAATGAAAACATTGCAATTTTAGAATATAATTCTTTGATGTTTAAAACAAATTAGACGATCCAAACAGAAACATCCGGTGGTAAGTAACAAAAATATTATTTCTATGGGCTCATATTATATTATTATGTAGGTACCTACTCATATTCCAACTTCACAGTAAAATGTGTTTTCAATAAAAAAATAAAATAAAGATAAAATGTCTAAGAAGTAGGTACCTGCCCTACCTGAGTGATATAATTTTCCCGCGACAACATTAAAAAAGCGAGAAAAAATCTGTCGTAATCGTAAATTTATCACAGTTTCCCAGAGTCAAAAGTTCTGTGTTCGTATCCAGGTGAAGTCAAGTATTTTTTCGGAGCACAGATTTAGTCTGTATCTATTTGATTCATCTTATTGTTTAATAGGTAGATAATTGAATGCCTAAAATAATGCATCGTTAATGCTTAGTGCATTAATGATGTAAATTTGCATGGACATTCTGTAACTTGCCTTAGGGTTGGTTAAAAATTGATATCTAACAAGAAAAAATAAATTTAAAAAATTTATTTTATTTTTACGAGATATTAACAGAATACTGGGTACAAAATACATTAAAAAACTACTGCATTACCTAGATACCTACTTATTTCAAACTCTGTCCACTACCCTAATCACAAGTGTTTCCGGCTTGCTCTGCGGCTGCTGATAGGGTATCTGCAAGAATATCAGCATCAATGCTAGGATTAACACAATATAGCTATATAATGTAGGCACATTCTTGTGATGGTAAAAAGTAACCAAAATGTTTAGGATGTTGACTTATTTTAAAGAAAGAATTTTTATTCGGGGTTCAACGTGCAAATTTATGTCAGATAGAGAAAGAGAATCAACAGCTCCACTAAACGTCTTGTGCAGATAGCACTGCAAGATCAGTTATTTTCCGTTGGGACTAAGTACAGTTTGTGTATTTTATAATAGGCGAAACGATCCGCATAGCTGTGAATATGTCTATGGTGACCAGCTCTGTAAGACAAAATACGCAGAAACTTTTTTTGTACTCTTCCGATTAATGTAACACGCTTTGTATCTATAATAAGGTGTCCAAATTAGTGATGAATATTCCAAGATACTTCTAAAGAAAACTAACTACCTATATTAAAATACTTTATGATAATTTAAGCTGTAGATAGGCAAATCAATGCAAATTTAAATCCCAAAATATTGCGGTTAAAAAAGCCAAGAAAGTAGTTAGGTAGGTACCTCCTTAAGGAGGTATTTCACGAATGTTGTTCTCGCAATAAGCGATTCCACCCTTCCGCGCCCCCCGCCGCCCGCCATGCAGATGAGCGCGGCCCACACAAGTGCGCGCGACCTTACAATATAATATCAGATGCAGCCGCGGGAACCTACCTATCCGCCGCGCACCGCATCAATCCGTCTCACCTGGGGGGGCGGGGCGTGCGCCGCTCGGCCAATGGCGGCCCGGCCCGCGATACATAATCATATCCATATTCGTCGCGTCATCATAACTCATAACCCTTCCCGGATCCCGCCTATGGGAGCGCGCCGGCGGCGTACATCATATCTGGACCGGCGCGACTGGCGATTAATAATAGAAATATGAAGGAACCCCTCCACCGCGCGGGCAGAACGGCGATCTTAATTAGGGACACTCCCACACCCGGATTCCTCGCGGACGGAGGCATAAATATTAACGTTCCGCGGGATCATTTTCGTCATTTTTTCATTTTATTTCAATATTTACTCCAGACGCTCGAGAAGCAGCCGAGCAAAGCGGGTCACGTCTATTTCCAAATTAAATAAATCATTTTCAAAAAATTGTTAAATGCGGTCGCCAAGCCGCGTATGTACAAAATCAAAGCAAGGTACAGTGAAAAATGAATACATTGCTGATAAAAATAATTAATGCAATTTAAAACATCTATTGGGGGATGGCCCTGTCAAAAGCTTCAAAAATGGGAAGATGTATGAATGTGGCCGAAAAAAAATTAATGTCAGGATAGAACAGTGTGGCATATTATTTTCTGTGTCTATCCTTATGCGGAAAAAGTTAGAAGGGGCGTGCAGTGAAAACATTGAAGCATAACATTGGTACAAAAATCTAGGTGTTTTGAAAAAATCTAGTAAATAAAATATATTTTAATTCATCTAAATATTCGGTTACTAAATATTTTGAATAGATTTTTTTTCAAAATATAGGTAGGTACATTTAGGTACGTAAAAGTCAGCTTCAGTGTATTTACTACACTTGCTTGTTAGCTAGATAGGTACTCAGTTAATACAATGCTGACTTTAGTTTATTAGATAGAGTAGAAAGAAGATCGCTGAGATGATTTCGTCATGTGGAAAGTGTGAGAAAGAAGAGAATGGAAAAGATATATGAAACAAGCGTTGAAAGCAACAGGACTTGGCATAATCAAATAAACCAAAAATCGGAGGAAGCCTCTGCCAAAAGCTTCAGCGGCCGAAGTGTTCATGAAAGTGTGAAATGTGAGAAGTATGAGTGAAGCAAAGTGGACGAAGCAAAAGTGGTGCGTCAGAATTGAAGACTTTTTACCCTCTCTGCCTACCCCTGCGAAGAAATGGCTAAATGGTAAGTTACTTGTTAATTTTTATGAGCCTTGCGATTTATTTAAGAATCTAACGTAGCATTGTCGCCTGATATTGAACATTAGATATGTAGATATATCAAAAATTATAGATATGTTGATATATCAAAAATTTTAAATATTCAATCGCAAATACATTATGGTTTTTCGACAACATTTAATATGTTTTTAGCTCCGAAACTTAACCATCCTTCGTCAGGGTGATAAGAAACTTTAACATATAGAAAAAATGTGTGTAGGTACATCCAAATAAATTCACGTAAATCAACCAGAAAAAAATGCTAATTCTGGTTTCATCATACATAATAATTTCATTGGCAAGTTTAGGTAATAAAAGAACTGATGTCAATAGACACATTGTTGATACTATTTTGAATTTAGGTAACAAAAATAAACATTCCTTTATCTGCGATCGCCCCATTTCTTGCAGCAACACAGACATCGCCCTTGTTAGCAAAATATACCTTTAATAATGAGGGAAGGTAATGTAGGGAGGCAGGTACCACGACGGAGAATTTGTCAGTTTCACGTAAGGGCTCCAGATATTTAAATGCATTTCACCTTTTGTCAAAATGTGCAGATGTTTTCTAGGGAGATCATTCATTTTTTAACAAACATTTTTTGTCACTGCTTTACAAATCGACACTAAAGTAATGTCAGATGTAAATCCTAAATATAAAGGGAGATAGATAGCTCTGTACATCATTTTTAATTTTCAATTTCCAGAAGAATATATTTTATTTATAAATATTTTATAATAAATTAGAAATTGAATCACAGAAAAAAGTCAATATTTTATAAAAATATTTATTTGCCTCCGGGACTCAAACCCGAGTCTTTCCCTTGCCGGGAGAATGCTTTACCATTGAGCCATGTCAACTATTTAAACAATATTTTTATATGTAGCTATATTCTGAGAACACAATTACTGGATTTATCCACTGCGGGATTATTATTTAATTTAGAAGAATTATAGAAGTCTCACTGAGATGAAGCTATTTATATGAGAAACGTATATGAAAGTCTTTTATATAATGGCCCAGGGCTTACAACCTGTATGAGCTGGCTTAATTGATCACTCTACACAATGCAACGTTCACCAATTACATTGTAAGAACATTCACACATTTTCAAAATTTGGAAAATTGTATGTTCCAAATTGAAACCTTCCATAGTCCCGTAGTCCTTCTCTTAATTTCACAGCTATAATGATAAATCTATATTTTTAATGTGGAGTATTAAGCAATAATATTTTTAATGAATGCATGATATTCTTCCAAATTATTTAACGTAAGCCCTAGAGTACGCCTGAAAATCTTTTTTTTTACTCTTTTTATATGTTTCGTTGTTCATCTATTCCACGCGCAAACATGGTGTGGGAAAGTCAAACAAATGGCAGCGAAAGATTACAAGAATCGACTGTACACGTTGATTGACCACGTATTAAAATCTGGCCGATGACACGGAAAAGCGAGCTGCCACGGATTTACATATTTGTTGGCGGCCGCCCAATTCTCTAAGTGGCTGAAATCTGAGAATAATGCGTTGAAACAAGACGAAGACGCCGTGGCGCGTCGGCGCCGCTCGCGACTACGAAATTTGAATTCACACTTTTGAGACGCCGCCGATATTTAGCGCGCCCGGCGGCTCCTGAACCCGCCAAGTTCAAGGAAACTCGCCGGTCCCCAATTCAATGTCACGCCGGGAGATTCGCCCGAGTGGGATTATTCCTGAAATCGCTCTCGCGAGGAGCGTCTGCCGTGCCAACTCGGACCCATTCAGCGTCTCAAATATGGATTCGCGGTTTACTCGCAGCTCGCTTGTTTATTCGTTTACAACGATCACTCTGCAGCGTGGGGAATTCAAGACTGAATCAATAAGTACCTACCTGTGAATTAATTTAAGCCCGGTTGTTTCAAGTTCGATCAAAGTAAGCGGTCGATAAAAGCATAGATTTTTACGAAAACGGATCGTCTGATTGGTGGAGAACGTAAAATTTCAGTTTAAACTCTACGCTTACTTTGATCGAATTTGAAACAACCGGGCCTTAGTCAGGTACAACTGGAACATTGAAAATTCGGCATTGCGCGGAATTTTAGACATAGTCAATTAAATATCTATCCATTTACGACTCATTGACAGTCAATATGTTGACCTGAAGGTCATAGGTACCTACTATGCACAATCGAGATATTTCTATGTAATTAGTTATAAATTTGAATAGGTGTGAATGAAAATGATATTTTTGAAATTCTTTTGATACGGAATGGAGAGATTTTTAGATTAAAATAGTAAGTACCTACTGTAATTGGCCTTTATCTAACATACCTATACACAGGCTCCACCAAAATATAATACCTATACCTATAGACATTAATGAAAGTTCCTTTGTTTTCAGTCTGGTTTCATGACTGGTTACAATAAGTTTGACGTAGGTACTACGAACATGTAAATTTTGAATCAATTCTGAAAAGGTCAAACTAAATACTCGCTTATATAAATTGCGCTTTATTACAAAAATACGTTTTTACTTTAAATACTCGGTTTGGTACGAAATGTAAGAAAATTTTTAAAACACGTCTGTTTTAAAAAATACATGTTTTTACTACTTTTAAGGAATTTAATTATACAAGACTAAATACTTGAACTGTATTATAAATGTGTTTTATATGTACACGAAAGGGGACTTCCGCTATGACCCAACCTCATTTCCTAAAGAATGGGTTAAATTCATCTCTTCACAAATACTGTGTGAACGTATAGCAATCTATGTATTAGGTATTTGTAACTTAAATTATAGGCTGTTGTTTTTTTTAATAAATAAAAAAAATTAACAACAGATCAAACTGAAAACTTTAAAGGTTTTTCGGTGGAGAAATTAAATATTCAATTTTCATTATTATGTGATATATAATGAAAACGTTTTGATTGCAAGGTGTACAAGCGTGTGTATAGGTGCTCCGCGCAGTTGACAGTCTCGTTGGACAGTCGTCTTTAATCAAATGCCTCATGAGAGCGGTAATGATAGGACCGCGCCAGGAAGAGCCCTCCCCCCCCCTCGGATGCCGGCGTTTTGCATTTCCGCCGCGAGGGCAAAAAATAAATTTATTATATATGTTCTCGGCGGACGTCTCGCGGCAGCACACGCGCTCCCCCTGACGGGCGAACAGTCGGAACACGGAACATCGGCCATTGTTTCGGGCCGCTCAAAGATGGCGACAGCCGCCGCGCCGCGCCCTCCGCAGCCCCGAGACATATTTATTTTTTGCGAAAAAAAATCGCTCGCCCGGACGGCGGAATATGGCCAAGGCGGATAAAGAGGACGGACACGAAAATTGCAGGCGCCAAAATTTATTATTTGTCCCTTTTTCCCGAACAAGTCCCCGAATACCGCTCGGCCCTTCGCGGCATGACGCGGGAACCCTGTGCGGGGAGAGGTCACACGTGACCCTCCGGCGCCCGCGGAGGTGAGCTGATGTATCGCGCCCATCTCCCGTCATCGCCGTACCTGCGTACCGCATCTTTCTAAATATTACACATTTTCCTGAGCGAACGGATAAATTCGACTGTTTCAAGAAATGAGTGGTTGGTTGAGTATCAAAAAAAATATATATATATATACTTAGTTCGTTTTTTTATATTTTAATGCCAAAATATTATCTAAGCTCTTCCATTACCTACTATATTTTAAATATTAATTGATTATCATACATGCGGTGTAAAAGAAAAGGCAGATTTGAAACGGTTTTTTTTGATTTACCAAAAAATATTTCATGGAGTTAGGTGGGTTTTCATTTTCAACTACTCAAACGTTAAAAATAGGTACATTTTTTTTTTCGGAAATGAAACAGCTCTTTAATAATCTATAAATAATATGTACTAACAGTATGAAAACAACATGAATCCAACTAATTTATTTTAAGATCTAAGTGAAATGAAAAAATAATTTACTGTTCTTCCATTCCCCTTTAAGTAGGTATGGGTAATTTAACCTATCAACCAATGTTATCTTCCATTTTTTGTTACTAATTGTTTGTGCAAAAATAATTGTTGATATTAAGTACAAGTTAATGTTTATAGGGAATGTTATTATGTTTCAGCACACCTAACACATAATTAGTAGTAACGTTCATGTGTGCACGTAACGGTTACCTGCCTGTCAGTTGTTAAATTTAATGAAGATTAATCAATATTAATTTGTATTATTTAAAGCTATCATCCCAAAGTCAAAATGTTGTCAAATATCGCAGGAACGCTGGCGGTTTGGGATGGAACGCAGCAGTTATGGTCCAGGTTAATATCTCAAAAGACTTCCACATTATAACGTCAGATCACCCGGTGGGACACGCAGCCTCATTAGCCCGCACGGCCGATTGTTCCATGAGAGATTTAGGTGAGGTTTTTGAATACCGAGAATTTTTGCTCGACTCGTTTATTTTTCTTTATTTTATATATTGATGTATAGGTGCACGAGATCGCTAATTAAGGCAATCTGTAGCGTCGCAGCCTCGCTTTCAGTGGGCGTCTCTTAAAATTAAAATGGAATTATTCTGATTAAGGATAATTATATTTACTAATTAATTACGAGTGACTGCTTACTGTCAAGATTAACATTCTCGTCACTCTTCGAGATTGTTTAAATGTTTTATACTTCGTTCTTTTAACAAAAGATTTGCTTCATTTTAAGAAAAGTACTCTGCTACATAGAATGTTTTTACAATTTATCTTCGCGACAATCGAGTTGCATACATATATAGTATAGGGTGGCCACAGGGCTTATGACCTGTTTAAGCTGACTTGAGTGATCACTTTACACAATGCAACGTTCACGGATTCCATCATGAGTACATCTACACATCATTATCACTTAAATTATTCTCCAATATTTTAAAATCATAATTAATAGGAAAGCTTAAATAATTTCAAAGAAATAAACTTGGTATTTTTGTTTCTCTTTATTATTAAAATCGTTGCTCGAAATGTATCAGAACTAATAGAAACGCTCCCCTTGTGAGTAGGATATTAACAAATACAGCTCCGGTTTGTAGGATCCTCGCAGGGACAGTTAATTTTGACAATTCAGTGATTCCATACTAGGGAAATATGCGACTAGCATGAATTACGAGAGCACCTATCGGACGTTCGATAGTGCGATCACAGATGTGCGAACATTCTGGAAAAATTAATAAAATGTTCCACAGGCAAGTGGATATCTCTCGATAGTGAAAATCATCACAAATTTCATAATAGCGATTACAATCAAGGTTGTGTCCAGTGACTTTGGTGATGAAATAAAACATTAATTAATTTCGAGTGCTTCATTTGTCTCACCGCCGTGATTCCTTGACTATACTATACTATAGTATACTATCCATTTCGAGCCCTGACTAAAACATTTATCCGATTTGCTCAGACGTGTATTCGAAATATTTCACTACAACAATCAATCTTCACAATTATTCATCTCAGCGTCTTGTTAAGAAAAGTTCTCCTTTCCGAGTGACAGCCCGCCGTGCCTTCCGGGACCGGCAACCGATCGGGGGTCAGAGGCGAGGAGCATCCGTCAAATATCATTAAGGGTGCTATTTTGACAGTGCAGTTAAGGCGGGATATTGTTTTAAAATAAATGTGTAGCCACATTTCCATCCATTCGTCAAAATTACCGTGAAATTTGTTTGGGAAAGAAACTCCATCACTGCCGAGGAGAATGAATAATTTGTCTTCGGGCAATAAGCGGGGGAACGGCCGCGTCTTGTCGGAACAATTACATTTTTAAATCGCTTTTACAATTTCATTTTATGCCTTCCAATGCTTCTCTGCGAATTTATGCTACTTCTTTGGTAGAAAACGTGAAAAAAACGTGAACGATATTATATCGACACCTTATTTGTAAATCCTAGTGTTCTCGTTTTTTTTCCCTTGTATTGCAAGAAAGCATTTGAACTGTTTTCCATAATAACGAAAAAAATGTAGGTGTATTCTACAAGCAGGCAAGTTAATGAAGATAATAAATCCGTTTAAATCAAAATTATTTTTTCAATTTTTATTCACGATTCAACTGTTTTCACTGGATGAATTGTATCATTTAGGTATCATTGGTGATTCAATTTTTTTTTACTCCCTTTCTTTTTCTGCGGTTTGTTGTTTTCCGGAAAAACTTTGGATCGATCGTTAACCATTTTCCCGTGATTCAAACGAGCTGAAACTTCGCAGGCACACTCGTGGCTAAAAATTGGATTGTGGATAAAAATTATCTAACAAATTCTCGTTTTAAAAATTTAATAATTATAGTATAATTTTGGATTTTTTTAAATTTTAATGGTTTTTTCAAATTGGAATCAGTACAAATGAGTAATGACCCGAGGCGTGCAGTAGGCACGAAACCTGATTCAATGAGAAAGGGAGTATAATAAAAACTCGGTTTTATATGGGTGAGTTTTTTTTAATATTTACTTATTCAAGGAACAGTATCTAAAAGATGACGTAAAAATCCGAATCTTACTAATATGCGATTTTCAAGTTTTTACGAATTGCGGAAATTAAAATGTCAGTATATTCAGTTTAATTAATACCCATCTATGAGGACAGATTAAAATTAAATTTTGTTTTTGTTTTGAATAGTTAAGAAAAAATATATAATAGATACCTACATTGTTTCGTGAAACTATAATATTCGAGCTTCGACGTCACGATTAATATGCGAATTTATTTTTAAGTGAGATTGTAGATAGATTACAGATATTAAAAAACATTAGCGGGCCCATTCATTCTATTAGTACCTACAACAGTAAAAAAATTCCTCATTATGCACAGCCAGATAAATTTTCTCACGTAGGTGAATACCTACCTTCCTTCATAATTTACAAGTAATTTCCATCTCAGCTGCTTTTTAAAATTTATTTTCTTATCCCCGTGAGTGATCTCAACAGCTGCCGGAATAAAAATAGCTAAATAGCGAAGAAAGTTAGATTTTTCCATTCACTTTTGAAGTATCTACCGGTATAAATTTTGATATTTATAGATTGTTAAATGATTGATTGTTAGTGATGTTTTTCATTTTTATAAAATACTAAACTACCAGATATCAAAGTAAAACTTCACAACCAAAATAAAAATATTTCCTCTTTACGCCGCGTAATTAACAACTGGTTTATATGTATTATATTGTATATGTATATTTTATATGTATGCAAGTGATGACTTATATATAGTAATATACACATTTTAAAAATTTATCTCCGTCTGCTTAAATTCTTTCGCTAGTAAATATATTACCGCTGTAAAAATTTTAATGTGAGCAAATTTAAATGGAAATGAATCATTCATCACTCTGTGACTGAATAAAAAATACTAAGTCTGAGGACTTTGTGAAGTATTTCCCGGTGATGCGAGCAGCGCTAGATTCGCCATAAATTCATTGTCACCTGAAGATTCCCGTCTGCCACACGGAGGCGGCTGAAATGCTCTTTGTTGGCTGCATTGTTTGTTACTGCTGCATATTCCTTTTGCGAATTCTGAATAAAAATCTGCATCCACAAACTGTAGGTACCAACATTCAAAAAATAAACAGCAATCCTTCGAACGAGAATAAATTCAGGGCGAATAGGTTCTACATGAAATCGCTTCGTGAAAGTATTCATCAAATGCTCATCATTTATTCACCATTAATGGGCGTTTGTCTACGTAAAATATTTTGCATATGTGAGTACGTACGATTTAGTACGTCCAACAATCGCATTAACGGTGAATTGAATATATCGTGCGGCTAGGGAAAATGTTATATTAATTCATTTTGTTAACATCTCGAATACGTATTTTGCAAAATTCGTTGTACATTTCCAAAACTATAACATGTAACAATTTTTACCAATGACTCAAAATAATAATAATCATATTTCACTTATTAATATAATTGCCCAAACAGTTTTTTTTTTCAGTCCGCGTTCATTTACTCTCTTATCGATCGAAACTCACCTCCAATCTCCGCATTCAGTTACCTCCTGCAATATAATTCGTCCACCAAGCTGTACTCGAATCGATCGAATCGAAACAGAGTATATGCCTAGAACTAATCAGATATGAATATTACTTAGAAAATTAAGTGCTATCAACGTAATTAAAAAGTAGATTTTCTATACTTTCGAACTAATTTTTAGTTCTGTAAAACTTTAATCGAACCCTTGCTCGCTCCAATATAACTGTAGATGTACATAGGGAGTATGTAATGCTAATGAAAAATAATGTAATTTAACTTACGCGCTTTTGTGAAATTTACCTTTTTGCTTTCGTTTTATATTTTACCTTTTTAAAATGAGATGTTTATTTACGTTATTGGCGTTGAACGTTTTCTAAGTATGTCAGTTATTAATAAATTTGACTATTTTCTTACGATATTTTGTATTTTTTATATATTTAGATATAGAAATTCAAAATGAAATAAGACACATCAAATTCGTGGTTGCGGCCATGACTTTATTGGAAAGGTAATTTTACACTATTTGTGTTTAAATATAGGGTGTTTTTTAGAGGTTTATTTAGAATTGTTAATACCATTTCCAGTGATAACCAATTTAACAACTGACAGATGATTTGTGCTCAGTTTGGTTTGCCATTTCACCATGAATAGATTTACGCCAGGACAATGCTTGCAAATTGTGCAAATTTGTTTTGAAAATCGTGGTATCATATTTGAACACTAATGGCATCAAATTATCTTTCCAATAAAGCCAATACCACGGCCATAACCACGATTTTTGTGTTTTATTTCATTTTACAGTTCATTCAATACCTCAAAAAAATCTTATATATTATAATCATTATTGAAACTTGGTTAAAGGCTAACTAAATATTTTATTCATTAATAAAGTAATGTATTTTATTGACAAATTGTTATTTTTCAAAGAATATTTAAAAATCTGAAAAACCAGAAAATCTTGTTTTATTTTTCAATTAATATACTCGGTACGTATAATGCAAAACTGGGACTCATAGACGTCTATTATTACACGTTTATTATTGTAGACTAGTCATAAAAGAGATGTAAATATTTATTCATAATACATTTACATCCCTAGTCAGGCTGGTGGTGGCATTTATCGTCCCTTGCTAATAGATGCGAGGAATAATAGGCAAGGGAAGGGGGCTATTTGCGTCCCGGCGCCCCCCATCGCTCTCTCGGAAATGATAACTTTAAATATTATACTTGGAATGTTACATTTGTGACGTGGGCTGTAAAAGTAAATTATTGACAGGCAATAAATCAGCCCGGATCCCGGACGAGCGGAAGAGTTGCCGGCAAAATTGTTATTTTCTGCTATCGATCAATAACGCGGTCATAACTCATGCTCGGCCTTCGGAACTTTCTTTTCTTCTTGTCAGTGTATTGGACAATCAAAGCATTCGTACAATTGTTTTCAAATTACGCCAAATTGTCTGATGTTCTGCCTCAATCGAAATTTTTACGGACTTCCCCGCTATATATATAGTTAATATCAGTTATTATTTTATTTGGGTACCTACCTACTCACAAAAATTAAAATTAAATATTAAAGATTAAATTGACGGTCTCTACGTAAACTCGGACATTAACCACAAATGCATTTTTTATTTTTTTTTGTATCAATACATATAAAGCGCTCTTCTCCACAATATAGAATTTAAAAAAATATTTGTACTTTTTTTAGCACATGTAAATTTTTTAGCACATGTAAATTTCTAACAGCTCTGCCGTAAAATTCATTTTTTGTAGATGTCTTAGTTTACGCAGAGACGGTCGAAATAGCTACGTTTAAATGATTTTTAAATTATTAGTAAAACATTTTAAAACACATTTTTTTAAATTTTGTATATTAACAGTCTTGTGCTAATGATAATTCGTTGAGAATAACTGGGTACGAAAATTGAGGCAATCTCAAAAATTTCAGAATAGATAAGGCATTTAAATTACATGAGTAGCTTGTAGGTCTTGTGGTTAGGAGTCTCACCTCGTGAACCAAAGGTCGCGGGTTCGAACCTCACTTCAGACCAGCAAGTTAGTCCTATTTTCATAGCACAAGCGTTTGGCTTAGTTTGGAAATAGTAAGAATATTGATATGACACGTATTCCGTGTTCGCATCTCTATTTAAAAAAATGTAACTCATTTTCATTATATTGTTCGTACAGTTTAAATTGAACTAAGCATTTTTAATTTTATTTATCGAATAAGTTATTATGTTGTGAATATATATATATATATATATATATATAAGACTTACTTTAATTTAAACTAAATAAAGGCTATATTAATAATAAGAAAGCACTTTATATAAAACCACTATTAATTGAATTATCTACATCAACATGTTTCGGGGCCAATGGTACCTTCATGAGAAGGTATACATCGTATACTAAAATTTAAAATGCGAAGTATAAAAAGTAACAGAAAACAAAAAATAAATATATGAAAGTTGTGTAACTAATTAAGAGCTAGTGTGAAAACAAATTTATGAGTTAACTATTTGCAAAAAGGATTTTAGTCTGGTCATGCCACGTCTTCCGCCGTTGTCCTCTGTTTCTGATACTGTCAAACTTGCGTCATATATTTTTCTTACCTTCTTTCCTCATTCATTCGCTCAACATACCCAAACCATCTGGGATCCTTTTTTGATCCTATTACTTTTATTTAACATATCACCATTAACTGTAATGTGTGCGCTAATATTTGATTCAATATTAAATAAATTAAGGTCGTCTGTTAGGATTTATTATTTTACTTGCATGATATTCATGTCACTAGCTGTAACCAGTAAAAAATGACGGAACATCGGTACGCGTCTTTGCTAAGCCCTAGTGTATATTTATAGCATCTTTTTGGCGATCTACAGAGAGGCTGCCGTAGCAACATGCGTTAATCGGCCGGTTCGGGTTTGGTGACCGGAGTTCAAGCCCCATCTCCCGCCATTTTTTATGAATTCGAATGAAATTACGGATGTCACACGAAATTACGGGGACGGATAGATGGACGGATGGACAGACAACGAAATTATTATGTTTGATCGTACGTAAAAATAATGTATGGGCAGATACATTTTCAGCGATCCGGGTACGAACGCTGCATTACGCTGCAGAATATTCCAGAAAACGTAATAAAAAACCGCACGAATACCCAAAAGGTCGCTTAATGAATGAACCCAGCTGTACTCCGACAAAAAACGCGTCCCGGTGTCTCCATTCCGACGAAATTAGACGCGTAAATCTTGTCTTTGTTTCCCGCTCAGCAACAAATAATGACTAGGTACCTACCTCAACGTTTATTTTAGAATCCCCCGATCGGCCTCTTCCAGACATTACTTGTTACGTGGATCTGTAAGCGGGCATCACTTTTCCTATGAAACCGCCAGAAATGAAGACGTCTCCCGAAATAGGCCGGCGACACGTGCGCCCGCGCGCGTCACGGCTGTTTTGGCCGATGGGTTCACGGTTAATTTGCGTTAATTTGAAAGCCCTCGCGAGGGCGCAACGCGCGTCGGAGGCGGGTCCTGTGATGAGGCTGTGTCTGATTAGGAAGGCTCGCTAATGAGACGCTGCCATTGGGAGCGGGAATAGGATCGACACACAAATTAGCACTACTCGCGCGCCGCCGCGTGGAATCAATCGTCTATGGCGGTGACGAGTTTATCCAATAATGCTACCCTCTGGGGCGGGCGCTCTCAACCGATGTCCAAAAAGTAGTCTGCATTGACTGTTGACTTTGATTAGCTTAAAATTACGTTAACATGTTTTTTATATTAATTCATTGTGATTTTTAACACATTCAAATATATAGAAAGAACGCTATAGAAATTACGCCATTTTAAATCAATGTTACATATCTGCAACTGCAGTCTCAAAAGCACTGTGATTACGCCTATCATTTTTTTGTGAAATTAAACTTTCATAGAGCTCCGCGGGACAATACAAGGATTGTGCTACCAGGCTTGCGGCTCCTAATCTCCTATAATATTTAACATTTAATATTTTTTTTACATATGATTTTTTTTAATTTGGATGTTAGTACCTATTTATTTACATATTTTCTACAATTCTTGCCTTTAGTATGCAGTATTAGTGTATAACAGTGAAGCTGATCTTCAGTGTCCAGGCATTGAAGATAAGCTTCACTGTTATAGGTACATGTATTCACTGTTATGCATATATCCGACCTATGCATGCAGAATGAACTTAGATGCATGTCGGCAAATCGAAAGTGATGGCGTTCGAAAGAGAAGAAAGAATAATTAAGTGTGATGTAATTGTAAACAATGAATGCTTAGAACAAATTAATGAGTTTGTGTATTTGGGAATTATGTTAAGTGGAGACGGCAAGGCTAAAAACGATATCGAAAGGAGAGTGACTACAGGTAACAAAGTAAATGGTGGCCTGAAAGTGGTGTGCCAAGATAGAAGAAAAGGCAGTAGGGGGAAACGGAATGATGGTCAGTTAGTTAATTAGTTATAGATTAATTAATTAAATAAACTATATGAAAGCGAAGTTTATTGCACCACTTTCAATGTTTGGATTTTTGTATTTATTTTTCCAAAATTAAAAAGAATCCTATACTATGTGAACAATTAGTGAATATTGAGGGACATTATGAAATAACTAAAGATGATAAAAACTAAAAGTAAATGGGTTTTTTGTGCAGTTTCGTAAAGGAAGAAAATTGTTTCACTTTACTAATTCAGACATACAAATCATTCTAACGTATAGGTAATCGGAGGAATAATATGTATATAAAATATAAAAAATCTTTACCTCGATCAGAAAAAATCGCTTCGATTGATCAAAAATATTTTTTTACGAAACTTCTTCTGTTAACGTAACGTACGGGCAAATACGTTAATTTAGTTGAAATCACGTACGGCGACAATTTTAAAAAGATTGTTGCAACACACCTTTGTTGCATTTGGCCCCGTCTTCCCTTATTACCTGGTCACTCGTCAGATCAATTATTTATAATTTAGTGCGTCTTCTTTGCTGTGTTCTTATTTTATCAATCAGGTGTTCCCGGATTTTCACTATACCTGGTGTCTTCAACAATTGTCTCGTTTATATTTCTCATCATTATTTTTTTATTAATTTAATCCGAATAACTATTTCCGTACAACCTATTAACAATTCTGTTCTTAAAATCTTTCTTAACTAATCGCAACCAAATGAAGCGATACAAATTACCTCGATGAATGCTTGCACATCACTAACAATACCATTTGATATTTAATTAACACCAGGTTCATCTACATTACCGTCCGCTGTAACCGGCTCCGCACAAACACAAGCGCAGGCACGTCCGTGTACGTAGGAGATACCTCGTGCATGTACAAGTATTCCGTCAGATAATCACCCGGTGCAGTCAATGGGTGGCTGGCCTACGCACACACGCAAACACTCGCACACCGATGCAAACATAATAATTTTAAATCACGTTCACCCCCCTCCTCCCCTGACCGAACTGCCCCCCTGCCCGCCCCGCCGCCTCCTGGTACGCCAATGGTATCGAGACATGAACACGTAAAGGGTTGGCCCAATCTAACGTAAACCATGTCATACGCCGCGATACAGATATAAAGGGATATAACCCAAACAAACTGGTTTCAGGTATATTATTTGAATATGGCCGGCCTCACATATTCATAAAGCATCCACCCCCCTCGCCCTCCCCGTGGCGGGCAGTGACGTGTACGAAATTTTTATTTCGTTGGCAGGGGCCGGCTGCGCAAAAAGTCACTATATTTTATTACATGACGTCATAACACGATGTTTTGCTGGTAATGAGGTAAAAACATCGTGTTACAATTAATATAAATAATTGAATGCTCCATTCATTGTCACTGATTGCTGGTGTATTCCGGTTTTTTGTTACAATGTTACAGTGACGCAATTAATTTAATTCTTCTACGCTGTGCCACTGCTATGAACGGGTTAAATCGATGTTTGAATCACAATGACATTAATACATAAATTTTGAATTTTTCCAAGCATAATTTTTCTGGAGGTTTTCACTTTTGTTATTACATAATTTATTTATTTATTTCAAGTAACTTTGTTTACACAATTTTATTAAATATAAAACCAACATGTTTAGAGAACAATGTTTGGCAAATTCCGAGTCATTATTTCATTTAAGTCACTTAAGGCTTTGAAATATTCTTTAAGAATCCTGAAAAGGAACATTTTTCTGTTCTCTAAACATGTAGATTTTGTATCTAATAAAGTGGTGTTAATTTTTTTTTTCATTTCATTTATTCATCTTCATCCCCTTGTCCTAGTAGGGTCGGGGGCCAAAAGACTCGACAAGGTGTTTCCATGTTCCCCTGTCTTGCGCTGCATCTGTATGAGTCAACCAGTTTAGACCCATTCTGTTTTCATAAAAAATTTCAGTTGCCTATCTCAACTTAATTTGGGGCGACCCACCGGCCGTCTTCCTTCCGGGGTAGCCAGGAGGATTCTTCTTGGTATTCGTTCCTCTGGCATTCTTAGCACTAGCATTATTTTTTTAGTTATTATTTTTTAATACCCAAAATATTATTTTTATAATCTATTTATTAATTATAATAATTTCATTGTCTGTCCATCCGTCCATCTGTCTGTCTGCCTGTCTGTCCCCGTAACTTCGTGTAACGTCCGTAATTTATTTATAGTAAAATTATTTTTCTTTTTAGGAACCGACATGTAAAGATATTGTAATTTTTGACGGGTTACAGCTAGTATAAAATAAATATAAGAAAAATGAATTTTTATTTTATTTTTTAATTGTGTGATACAGAAGAACTATTACTTACTATCTATCTACTTTCTTTTCATTCATATAACAATTCAATATTTTTTAAAGTAAATGATTGATTAATAAATAAGATCGTTTTTAAATAAGGGGTGTGTTATTTTTTCTTAAAAACTCATTATACATATTTTTCATTTATGTACATATTTTTCCTACAGCAGGTAGTCAGTTATCTGTTGTTTGTGAAGCAGTGATTGTTTTGGAAACAATTTCATATTCAAATATTTATTTCAATGGCCAAAATGAACTATTTAAATTGCATTACTACGACTGCCAGAAAAACCTTTTTTTTTTCATTTTCATCATCAATTTTACAACACGCTTCTCACATTCCGCCTCTTGTTCAAATATATTTCTAGATATTTATTAAGATCACTGAAAGATGGAATGGAAACATTTTCGAAAATTATGCAGAAATTCATTGCTTCATCAACACTTTTTTCAAAGAAAAAAAAAGATTATTAATAATGATGAATACATAAATGATTTGACATTTATATAATCATCATTACACAAAACTAGAGTCTTGATGGCACCAAAAATAAAAGGCGTCCACGAAAAATTTAATAGATTCAGGTAAACCAGCTATTGTAAGTCGCAATGAAATATCAAGACAACAATGTTTATCAGTAGCAATTTAATGTAAAATCAAGAAGGCCTATCAATAATAATTATTGTGATTTCTTCATTTTGATCAAATTAAAAGTGAAAATGTAAATAAATCGTTGTATTATATAATTATTTTAGTTATCTAGATGTTGTTACTTTTCTTAGTGGCAGGTGTATTGTCTTGTATTCTGAGAAATGTTTTGCAAGTCAAAACTTGAATACTCTTAATGAATAAAGCACTAAGTGCCAGAATGTTAATTTTAAGATACAAGGTAAAAAGCGAATATAATATTTTACATACCTTTTCGTTAATATTTTCAACACTACTTCACCCCAGTACGTCATGTATGTTAGCAATTTTAATACTAAAAACTATAAAATACTCGTATCGCTTAGTGCCTTATTTATAAAAAAAAAAAATGACGCAGCACTTAATACTTGCGCGATATGCATTCCATTATAACTAGAAAATTAACAAAGAAAGGACTGCAGTACAGTGTTTAATCTTTACATCTTAAAAATTTTATTATAGGTACTTAGAACTTTATTAATTATATATACTTTATAATGAATCGGCCAGAAAACAACGAATATAATGTTTATAATGAACGCCCCAAAGATTCTACATATAACATTCTAAATGACTGCAAATTTAAGAACATTTTTAAATATGTTAAAAAAAAAATTATTTAAAAGACTTCGGGTAGTGTTTAGGTTTTTCCAAAGAAGCCTTTTAAGCAATCAATTAAATTGTTACATTAGCCCTTCAAAGGCATTTCGCTTGAAAATAGTAAAGCTTAATATTTTTAAAAACAAAAAAAAGGTTTTTTAAGACCCAAAAAAATGTCCAGGTGTCAACTTTGTCGTACGACAATTTATTCAATTAAAAATGATTCAGGTTTCTGATGGTGTGCTGTTCTCCCTCGGTACCTTTTTAGCAACGCCACTGCACTCTATCCTCCATCCCTTTCCGAATGCTTTACGACCTACTCGGTCCCGTTGGCCATACTCCATAAAACTAGGGCCGAGTGTTTGGGCGCAAATGGCGCTTCAAAAGTCATGTCGCGCTGAAAATACTTAGTTTTGCTTTCAGCGTAAATAACGCGCTCGCTCGCGCACTACTTCTGGGAGGTGTTCAATTTTGAAAAGGGCTGTATTTTGCATTGTGTGATGCGGGGTAAATTTAAAAGGTCTGTAAAAAAAATTCTTACTCCATACCGTAATACTTACCTACCTTGCATTCATAGAGAAACACTATATTTTAATAAAAACATCATATATTGAAATGCTTAAGTGACTTGAGAATCGGGGTTCAAGAATTTTATTTAAATTAATTTTTTGCTCAGTTTTGAACTATTTTTAAAAATGAAGTACTTTTTTTATAAATACATTCTTACAGTTATTCCTACATAAATAATTAAAAATTAATCAAAGATACGCCCCACACTACGTGGTACGTTTGTAAAAAACCATCGCTTGAATTCTGGGAGGGTTCGATTTTCGTACGAAGACACTAGGTACTAGGTGAATCTATCTATTTTCTAATAACACAAGCGCTTAGATTTGTTATAAAAATTGTTATGCCTGTACTATTAAATATATTCTGATTAATTATAAAGTGTTTTCCGACAGTCTTTTAGATTTTTCTCTTTAATTTACAAAACTAAGGATGAATAAAAAAAAATTAGGTACTTACAAAACAAAACTTTAATGTTGTACATATAAACGTTTTTAAAAAATGCTATGCTTACACTTGAATTGAATACCTACATATTTTGAGAAGTTAATCAAATCTGGTACCCAGTAATATACAGTGTATCGTGGCTAGCAGCAAAAACTTCAAGGCAGTCTCTTTCATTCAATTTTGAATAGATAATATTCTCTAGACTTGCGTGCATTGTCGACAGTTAAAGAGGTAAGCTACTTCAAAATTGTATTTTTTTAAATATTTCTGACTTTTTGTAAAACGTCGAATTACCATAAAAGTAATTTATATTGAACTTTACTTTGATAGAAGTCAAATAAAATCATTAAATCCTCGCAAAAAATCTGGTTAAAATTTCTGCATTTAATTATTTTATTGTCTTGTATCAGAGCGAATGTTTTTTTTTTTAATTCTTGTTCGTTACTGTCATGAAACTCTATGGTTTTACATACAATAATAAATAATACGAAGTAATAAATATTGAAAAAAATGCAAAGCTCGATGTCACTTACCACCGTAACTGTCGTCATTTCACCCTAAGTGTAAACAACATTTTCTATTCAAAATTTAATGAAGAAGACTACCACAAGTTTTTGCTACTAGCTATGAGATATCCCGTAAAAATACATTAAAATAAAATACATTATAACTGCTACAATCATTTAAGAAATATAAGTTTTAACTACTTCGTTACCGGACTTTCTTCCACGCAGTTGCGCGACGCTTTAGAATGTATATCGATGCGTAGCAGTTTATAAAATTTATACAGAATATTATTGAAGACTTTTTTTTAAGAATGAATGAAATGTTTATTGTAACACCCTCGAACACAATCTTAAATTCGGCTTGGACAGTCCCTGCACTCAGCCATAAAGATGCGTGTTCATAAATTAATTTATAGAGATTTATTGCGTTTCAATAAATATATACATCTTTTTTGATTAACACTTGAATTTACGATTCAAATCCTCAGAGAATTAAAATAGCGTTAAGTAACTGAGAATATTTTTACTTCTAAAATTAATATGAACTTAGAATTAAACTTTTTTTGTTTTTACTCCCTTTCTTTTAACTCGTAGCGTCTGCTTGCTTGTCTGTCGAAAAAAAATTTGGATCGATTTTTAACCCTTTTTCCGTAATCCAATCAAGCTGAAACTTTCCAGGCAGACTCGTGGCGACGATAAAAATAATCTAAAAATTTTCGTTTAAAAAAATTGATAATTATAGTATAATTTTGGATTTTTCGAAATTTTTTATTACTCCCTTTCGTAGTGTCGCCCGACTTAAGCCCAACGCGTGGGATAAGCGCCAAACCTGTTTCAACTAGTAAATGAGAAAGGGAGTTTAATAAAAACTTGGTTTAATGGGTTAGTTTTTTTATTTCTCTAATGTTATTTTATTTCTTGCATCATCTGGTAGCGTTGGTGACGGACATTGTTACGTGGAGGATTATCCATTTTTTTATACCTCATTATTATTTTATGCCTCATCACTATTTGCGCCATTTGGTTGCGTTAGTGACGGACACCGTGTTGCATCGGGAATTATGCATTTTGAAATTAATCGATAAAAATCGGCAGGCGGAGGCCGGCGATCATCTGCGGCAGCATTAGGCATTTCCACCTTAATACGTATAAAGAATGGGAAGAATTTATTTTATTTAATATTAGTTTAATAAAGTGGCCGGTTTATTTGTTTATGGTATTTTTAGGCATAAAGTATACAATAACGACGCCATTCATTAGACGCGACGAAGACCGACGGATTTTTATGTCGCCGTCCAAAAGCCTTTCGGTGGAAGCCCGTGGACCCCCTTAAAATTCAATTATGTCCCATATTTCATTTCAAAATACCCGGTTAATTAAATGATCCCCGGTCACACTCGGATCCATGAATGAAACCTGTGAAACGTTGAAAAACTTGTTTGCTGTGAGCGGCTCGTGGTAGTAAATTAGTCAAACTGTTTTTTGTTCCGATACGTATATTGCTCTGTTTGGTCGGATAATTCTTTTTAGTCCATGTTCCACAGCACGTAATGTACGACTATCAAATATTGATTATATCTAGCGAGTACCTGTATATTGATAGTTGTGTTTTTTTTCGAAAATCGTTATTTATACGGTATTCGAAAAAAAACTTAAAGGAAATAAATATAAATTTAAAAAAATCTCAGAATATACAGAATGTAACAGAGCTTGTCCACAATACGTTACATGTGGATTCCTGTCTTGATTATAAGTCGAAAATGTTCATGCAACCATGTCTTACTATCAATAGTTAAAGATATATGCGACATCAAATTTTGCATTTTTTTTTCAATATTTCTGATTTATTTTTCTGCAAAACTTTGACCTATCATTACGGTAACTTACATCTAATATTAAAAATTCATTCCTTCTAATACAAGCCAAATAAAATGATATAAACCTTTCATTACCAATTGGAATTTTTGCAGGGTTTTCATTATTTCATTTTTTATTTGAAACAAATGAATTTTTCGTAATCGACATAAGTTATTGCAATGATACTTCAAAGTTTTATAAAAAATAAATCAGTAATATTGAAAAAAAATGCTAACTTTGATATTCCTTAACTCCATAACTAATTATATTGGGTCATTTTTAGACTTAAAACCAAGGCAGAAGTCCATCTGTAAAGTATTGTGGACTAGCTCTGTTACACCCTTTATATGAGCAGTTAAAAATCAAAACCTACATAACATTATGAACATTTTTTTTGCAAATTACAAATCTTTTCTAACGTGAATACTTAATATGATATAAAAACTAACGAAAAAGGGAATTAAAAATACAACTTTCAAATAACATGTATGAAACTTTTATATTTCGTGAGTTATTTTAACATTTATAATGGACTTAAGGACATTTTGAAACCGGATAATGGATTTAGGTTACTTTTGAAATACAAGCATTATGATTAAGGTTGATTATGATATGCAAGAAAATAAATATATACATTGCACTATCGGAGATGTACTTAAATAAAGCACCTACTTGGTAATTAAAGAATGTAAAATATTTAAAAATGTTTATGATTTATCAACAATAAATTTGTATACTTGATCTTGCATTTCATAATGCAAGGAAAGATTGGAGCGGAAATCGGGACCATGGAAAAGGGAGAACATCCTGGCTAAAAAACCTAAGACAGTGGTTTGACCATTCTAATGTAGATACAGCTTTTCCGGGCTAGGGGAAATAAAATTCTTATAGCCAACATGATAGCCAACGTTCGTCGAACAGATAGGGTACAAGAAAAGAAAAAAGGAATACACACGATGACGATTCCCTCATAAAAAATTAAGTATATTTTTTAATGAGACATCAAAAAAATACTAGGTACAAAATACATAAAGAACAATACCAAACTTATTTAAAACTCACACTCAACCGATTTTTTTTTTTTTTTTTAAATAGAGATGTGAACACGGAATACGTGTCACATCAATATTCTTACTATTTTCAAACTAAGCTAAACGCTTGTGCTATGAAAATAGGACTAACTTGCTAGTCTGGAGTGAGGTTCGAACCAGCGACCTTTGGATCACGAGTCCAGTGTCCTAACCACAAGACCAACAAGCTACTTATCCTATTAATTATTATTATCCTAATTAAAAATTTCTTCGACTCTGGCATCATGCATATTGTATTTAATGTATCGTAGCATATTTTTAATTTAAATGTAGTACGATCATGTACGATTTAGCACATGTCCTGTACAGCGATCATGTGGGTATAGTGAAAGTATCAAACAAGGAAACAAAGTAAAATTGGTAATAATTGTGGATACAGAGTAATTGTTGCGGTTGTTGTGCTAAAGAGCATTATCATAGATAAAGAATTATATTATATATTCTAGGGATACAGATTTTTGTCAATAAAATGGATGTTTGATAGGAGTGACTTCTTAAATGACGATGGGCTATCTGCGAGAAGTCGCTTCGAGTAATCTCCGCGTTAGTAACCCGCAGGTGCTATGGATTGATCGCTCGGTTGCGTCGGTTAAACGTCAAAACAATAATAATCTCTCCGCGACACTAGCGCCGCCTTTTATACGAAACACGCTGGTTTTTCGAACCTTCGAGACTATTCTATTTACATTATAGTGTTTTCCAGAATTTCCCCGTCGCTTCCGGATTGTTCGTTTCCCCAGTGTTGTGTAAGTGGGCGTCCCAGAATGCTTTGGAATGTTGAGAGACTTCTATCGTGTCATTGTCCTAGAGGGGCTCTGACAGTGCGTAATCATCTCGTTACAATACTATCGTATTTATAATAAATCTATACCACTGTAAATGGTGTTTTAGCGTAATATATACATTTTTATTTGTTTATTATTCGAGTTTAGTTATTATTTTTTTACCAGTCGCTTAAATATTTTTAATTTAATCTACCTCTATTTTTTGAGGTAGATCTAACACATACTTTATGTTGAGATTTTCAAAATAGTCATATAATTGACTAATATTTTTTAAAAACATATTTGAATTTTTTTTAACTATGCCCATGACTGTTGAAATATTAACCACAACCACAGCCAACAATAACTAAAACCACAATGTATATAATTATACACAAATAAACTAAACCACTTACTAAGGCGATGGGATTAGGTCACATCGAAGAATGTCTGCCCTCGCGTATATTTATGTACACTAAAAAAAATTATATTTTAAAATTTATACTATATAAACTGAATCTCTTCAAGTACCTTTGAGTCTCTTCAAGTAAAAAACGTACTTTTCAAATGATGCGCGACTTATTTAATAAAACCTTTTTTAAGAATATTTAGTTTTAGAGTATTTAGACGAAGGTTTTGGGACCAGCCGTGGAACAAGACTGTATATGCCTCAAATTTAGATTAGTTCATGTCTTTGTATTTTGGTGGTCTGTGCAATTAACCAAAGCTTTACAGTAATTAAAAATACCCACTTTTAAAATAATATTTATACAGTTTTTCATCGCCGTCGCGGTGTTCCCCGCCTCCCCCCGCCGCTGTCGCGGTCCGCCCTTATCGCGGGCCGAGATCTCGCCCAAAATTATTTCGATTCCAAACCTCAAACGCGAGGTCCTGTCGGGCTTTTGTTTTAACAAAAAATCCCGCCTTTCCCGCGCCTATAAATATCAATATTCGGCATTCATAAATCTCAACACCTGCCCGCGGCGGCCGACACGGCCCGGAGTGGTCAATATCTTACACGTATGAAAAACTCGAGGGGGCAACTGCACGACCGCACTCCACCCAGCATCGGTGTCCATTCATCATCCTTACGCGTAAACACGACACCCCTACGCGTAAGCGCGGTTGTGTGCCTCGATCGTGTCATCATTACGAAATCAGACACATGACAGTTTTCGGGGCAAGGGATGTTTTTTGTAAAGAATGACCGTTAAATTTAGGTACGAGTATATTTGTTTAAATCGGCCGCGATTTTTCTTCGTGTCGGTATCCAGTTTTACAGTATGGGCACTGACATTAGGCGTAGTAATGATTTCGTGTATCGGCCATAAGTCGCGTTTCACACGGCGATGCTTGCGCGTGGAATACCAACAAGGTGTATCTCCCCACGAGCACACTGTAATCGACACATTTTAACTTAATAAATTAACATCACGCTGTGTTTAAAACCCTTCCAGTGCCTACCTAAATATTAGCCGAGCGAAAATAGTAGCCGATTTTATAGATATAAAGCGCCATAAGTATTATTTTCGAGCAACCACATTCATATCTCTATCATATTATCGCGGATTCTCGGCGAATGAAGCACTAAAATCAATTTAACTTTTAATTAATAAACAAAGTCACTATATTCAAACGTAACTGGAGCACTGTTTCATAATTCACAACAAGTTCGCACTAGTCATTCGTCTGCGTAACACTTTATATTCGTCATATAGAATATTTGCCCGTCTGTGGAACAATTTATTCGCACTGTCTATTGCTCGCCCGTTTCACTAATTTCACTGTCAAATTAAACTGTCCGCCGCACGTATCCCGCGTATATTTATACAAAATACTATTTTCTGGAATGTTCCCGCATACCCTCGAACATTCGACAAAACTCCAGGGATTTCAAAATCTTTCAAAGCGATTCAAAACCGTGCGTGTATTTAAAATCCATTACCTTCGTTTGACTACACAAAAATAATAAAGTGAACACATAAACAAAATCTTGCATAAAAATATTTTTCCTCTAACCCATTACAAATCGCATTATTGTACAATTTTACTTATTGGGAGAGTTGTAGACCAAAGTGTATAGGTACCAAAGTATCATAATGTTTGATTAGTGTTCATGCTTCATTAATATTCATGCAAATCGTAAAGAAAATTAAGAAATACCTGGAGTTACAGAGAAGCTGAAAAATAAAAAAAGGACAAATAAATGAAATACCGTCTAGAAACATTTAGGCTGGTGAATAAGCTTACTATTTTGATAAAAATCATCCATACATAACTAACTAATGAATGTGTCGATATTTGAAAGATTGAAAGTTTTAAAAGTTCTATATATGTACAAATCAGAGAATCTTTCGTTTAATTGAATGAACTATGCCAGAGGCATCTGTATTCTTTTCTCGTGAACTAGTAGTATATGTAAATAGATTTTCGCAGCTAGTTATGATACTTCTATATTTTTGAAAGTGGAGTAATAAGTAATATACTTTTTATTGTAGATATACATGAAATTCGTGAGGAATGAACAAATTAGAAGTGAATGCAATGCTGGCTGTAGTGTGGTAGATAGAATAAAGAAAGGAGTGCTGAGATGGTTTGGTCATGTGGAACGTATGAACGAGGAAAGGATGGTTAAGAAAATATATGAGGCGAATGTTGAAGGCAACAGGAATAGAGGGCGTCCGCGAAAGACCTGGCACGATCAGGTACTACAAGTATTTGAGGATGGCCCTGTTAAAAGCCGCAACAATCGTAGAACGTGTATGAGAAGATGTATGAATGTGGCCGAAGCAAAAGTGGTGTGCCAGGATAGAAGAGTGTGGCGTTCAATCCTCTCTGCCTACCCCTGCAGGGAAACGGCGTGATGGTTAGTTAGTTAGTTAGTTAGAGTAATAAGTAATATACTTTTTATTGTAGATATACATGAAATTCTTACGAATTATTTTAACATAGGTATATACTAGAATACCTCTGAAATTCAATTTTTTGAACTCCTTTCATACAAGTATATATTTTAAAAATATTTTTATATGTAGGTACATATATTCTAAGAATACAGTTACTGGATTCTGTCCCCAGCTCAGATAGGTTATAGGCCCTGGGACATCGTAAAAAAGACTTCCATACACATTTCTCATACTCATAGCTTCGTCTTTGTGAGACTTCTAAAATTTATCTTAATTAATTAATCATCCCTCTGGGGACAAAATCCAGTGAATGTGTTCTTAGAACATACTCTTAGGTCAGCGTCTACTTCAGCGGTGGGAAGTATTGTGGAACCGGCAAGTCAGTTCCAGAAAACTAGGTTCAGCGAACGGGCATTTGCGGTGGCGGGCCCCAAAGCGTGGAACTCTTTGCCCTCCCTGATAAGAAACACGGATTCAGAGACTTTATTTAAGAAAAGACTTAAAACGCACTTGTTTACAAAATCTTTCCCAGAACCTTTTTAATATTGTTGTTTTTAACGTTGTTTTTTTTTTTACTATTTTATGTTTTGATTCTATGATTTTAGTATGTAAGAGTTTTTTGTGTGTAAAGCGCCCTTGAGGTGAAATTTTCACAAAAATGGCGCTATATAAATAATCCAATATTATTATTATTATTATACCTACGCATAAAAAAAATTGTTGTGAATGTAAAATGAAATACATTAAAATGCGATTAATAATATATATTTGTGAAATCCTTCGACAGCAAGGTGCTAACAATTCAGGATTTTTCCCCACCGTTTTATCCGTCGTACATCAATATCTCGCGTGTATGAAAAACTTAAGTCGGGATTCACACGACGATGGCCGAGTGTGCGGAATACCAAAGAGCAATCCACACGGTACATGCAAGCAATCAACACAGTGTACAGACGTGTACAATCATAGCCGGACTTTGGAGAACCCGACACATTTCTGAACGTGTTCAATGGCTTTTTTCTCACTCCTAGGTACGTGCTTTTCGGAAAATGGCCGTACTACTATACATATATATTATGCGCGGAACTATTCAGAAGAACGACATGAATAAACATCAACTTGATTGATTTTGATGATGTATAATTATGCTCAGGTGATCTGGCGGGTACCTGATTATCAGCAAACATCAATTGAAATCAAAAATATTATTGCTACCGCTGATTTCTGTTCAGTAACAGGTTTCCACAACAGAAGTGCATCGTTCATATATAATTCATACTTTAATTGATTATTAATTATTATCCTTATTAATATTATAATTTTGAAGTGAGTATATTCGCATAGGTAGGTACTAACTTATATTATTATAAAATCAGTCAATCTACTAATTTATTTTATGTTTTTTAAAGTTAACCTACACATTAAACAGTCACCCTATATTAGGGGATGGGATATTGATATTTTATGCGATTTTTGAATATACCTGAAATCTGCAAATCACACAAAAACACTTGAAAGAAGATATACTCTGAATAACAATGTAACGTAATAATTAATAGTTGCTGAAAAGATGAGAAATGTTTATTTACAAAACAATATGATACTACAGCCTTAATTATATTATGCTACAAATGCAAGGTTTATCGAAGACATGAACCTATTGATATCTAATAATAATTATCGCCGACAGGGCAGAGAAATCCTCCGCAACTATAATATAATCTGTCATGGCTCATGTAAGTACGTGCTGCAGGAATTTTTAGAAATATGTCTGGACATTTTTTAATTGAATTAGTTTGGTTATATTTTTCTTTTTTAATAATAAATTGTGTTCTTAGCATTAAAAAATTAGTTACCTAAGCAGCTACCATACTATATATGTGGGGTATAAAAGCAAGGGCTGAATTATCCAAAAAATTAATTAAATTCTATATTTTATGTATGTATCCCTTCCAAAATCATTTTTCTTAAAAATGTATAGACTATATTATCTACTAATTCAGTACATTATAAATTAGTAATCCTCTCTGACTGCATTCAATTTTTTTTGATACTGATGCCTTTGCTTTTATTTCCCACGTATGATATTAATTATACTGACAACTCAATCGTATATAAAAATAATAAAAAAAACTTTATCTAAGAATCTATTTTTTCAAATGATCACTACATATTTAAACTAAAATACATACATACAAACTGATGAAGCCAGTAAAAAAATGCTGTAAAAAGGCAGTATTCTTTCAAAGTTGCGTCAAAGTCGAACGTTTCGAAAATCCAATTTATGATGTGAAATGAAACGTTGTGAACAACAGACAGACAGAATGCTCCAAATGCGATATCTGATCGATGTTCCCCACAACCCGGCGTAAGCCCCGTATACGTTGGAGCTAATTGGAAGACACGGTATCATTTGAGAAAAAGTCTCGGATCTCGATAAAAAATTTGAGCTGGCTACACAAATAACTCCGAGAAGGACTGCTCTGAATGTAGAGCTTTCAGTCGGGGAGCAAAGGATTTTGTTATACATGATTTCATAAATCTATTAATCTCTCAAAACGACATCTTTCACTACTTCATGTGTGGACAAAGATTAGGTACACGTAATTAAATATACTGAGACATTTATCTTTATGAATATAGAAATTGCGCAATGCTCATGGGCCTAGCACGTTCGCCGTCGAACATTATAATGCGTGTTCACGGATGAGACATGTCTTGGAGACTCTTCTCAAAAGTCGCGAAAAGACACCTCTCATACGTATTTTCCAACTTAGGTGAGATATTTGGACAATTGAACCTTACCGAAAGCGCTCCGAGACGAGTAATTAATATTTTATCAGCGTACAAGTGCCATTTGACTGATATTTCTCAAATTCGGTAGGTAGATTGTGAAATTTTTCAGACGTTATTAATAACATTAATTTGTTTTTAAAATAGGTAATCAAAAATCGTTAGGATGTCCGTACATCTTCTTCAAAGCAGGTACCTACAGTCTTGTTATATTATGTGTAATCGAATAGGTAGATAGGTAGGTACTGAGCAGGGGCGTGCAGTGGGAACATTGCAGCATGACTTTTAGGTAACCAATTACTTGGAAAAAAATCGGAATACAACATATTTTTCCTAATATTTCTATCACAATGTTATCATAGTATTTATATTTTGATACAGGTACTTATCATAAAAATCTGTAGCATAAATATTTTATTTCTATTTTTTTTTCTCAAAATATACGTTTAAAAAAAGTCATGCTTCATGTTCCCACTACACGCGCCTGGTACTGAGCAAGATAAATGCAATAACTTTTATGATGAATTTAACATTTAATTAACATTAAATGAAAATTTTCAAATCTATGAACCGATTAATTTCTTAATACATTTGTACGTATTAGGTAGTATATATATTTTTTATGTGAAGGGGCGGATCACAAAATATTCTTCATTCTGTCCGTCTTCATTAATGACAGGTACGTGTATTAAAAATATGTTTTGTTACTTGATAATAATTATTTTTAAATTATGCAGCGTTGCGCAAGTCGGTTGCAGACGTTATATTAGCTTGTCTTTCTGACTTCCAATCAATGCCATTCATTCTGACTTATTCGTATTTCACAAAATATTTGAATACCCACTCGGAACTTCTTGAAACCGGTATGAATTATTACAATCATGTTATTCAACTTAGTTTATTTTTTACTTATGTTTAAAAGTAGCATTTCTTGTGTTTACTTCTAATAATCATTTATAATAATAACAATTCATTATTGTTGTACTCGAGAATATGTGTTCAAATAAATGTTAAAATTAAATAAATGTTAAAGTTAAAAAAAAATAAAAAATGCATTAAGCACAAGAGATCATCCATGAATTAAAATATTTACATTAATAAAAATAAAATGCTTTGTATAAAACCACTATTTATTTTCGGGCCCAATGGTCCCTTCATCAAGATACAACGTATACTTAAAAATATAATTGTGAGTACCTATAGACATAAACAATAAATACCTAAATATATGGGAGGAGTAGGAACGAATCTGAAAAAAAAATTAAAAGGTACTAACTATTTGCAAAAAGTATTGTGTTATTTATATTTTTTTATTTGCAATTAATGTTGTAATTTATATCTTAACCAACTGTAATCCTATGTCATTTGTATGTAAAATTTTCTTCCTTAAATAAAAAAATGTTTTTTTCGAAAAAACAATTGGCAAATTCAAAATAGTCATTGCTATTTAAACATCTTAAGTGCTCTTTAATTCCAATATCAAAATTTCTAAAAGTTTTACCTACATAATTGCAATAATTTCAAATTAATTTATAAACCCCGATATTTTATAAATATCAACCTTATCTTTGGTATACAATTCTTTAATTTTTTATTAGTAAAGAAAACTGGTAGTACAAAATTTGGGATGTTTTCAATTTTTGAATTAGAAACATAAGCGTTTTTAATTGTGGAAATATTATACAGAAATAGCAAACTTCGTAGTCCAGTGGGCAAAACAGTGGCTTCTCACACGGAGGGTTCCGGATTCAATTCCCGGAGTAGTCACAATAAATCTACGTGGCTTACTGAAGGTCGGGTGTTTTTGTGATGTAACGACTTCAGTAATTTGGCCTCTTAAAAAAATATTATTTAAAAATATGAGAAACCCGATTTTTCTTCAATGCTTTTCAATATATCTACCATTGGTGGGTAAACAAATTAATGATCTAAATAACTAAATAAGGGAACATTTACTGATCCACTAAGCATAGAACGAAAAGCTGATAATTTTTAAGAATTAATATTTAAAATTATTTACAACTAAAAGTGCATCTTTACGAAATATGTTAAATTTGATTTTATTTTCTACTGTTAAATTTCTAAATCTAAGAAATTTATATTAGAATTTTTATTTCTTTGATAAATTTAATTTTTTTTTAATTGCCTTTCAGTACCACTCCAAAAACATATAATATCATCTATTGTGCCTATCTTTTGTAGAAAAAATGCATTTTAATAATAAAACAGAACTATTACAAATTTTATTTTCGAAATTATTAAAAAATATAGCCACTTTGTTTATGTTTAATTCTTTAAGAATTCTACCCTAGGTACCTACAAAAAATATAACCAAGTAGGTACGTCAGTATATCAAAAAATGTGCTTTTAATAAATATCTCATGTCATTGAAATATTACGATTTCAGTTGGTGATTCGCCACCGTACCACTACCGTGGATGTTTTGTCATTGTCATTGTAGATTTGTAGTGTTCTCCACAGCGCAGTGAGACGTGCCCACTGTGTGACGGTTCCCGCCTATAAATAACAATGTGCCCAACTTCTGGAGCACATCCATCGCTGGAAGAACTTCACCCCCATTGCGGAGCTGGGCGGCCGCCCACACTGATTTACGCTTAAAAATTACTAATTTATGTTTCCTTAAGGCGAGAAAATGACACCGATTTAGGGTTACTCGCTACAAAAAATGTTACGTCCTGCCTGTTTTCTTTAAATTAATTTTATAATAAATGTTTATATTCATACCTGTATAATATTTTCATCTTTATATGTTACATTACTACAGTTACTAGCGCCTTCGCGTGCAAACCAACAGGTTGGAGATCAAATCCGACCACTGCTAGCTATCACAATAGAATCTGAAGTTCGTAATATAAACTACATAAAATCTGTTTTTATGCATTATTAGCTGTTCGTACCCGTCATTGCACGGGTTAAGGATTAAGTTAAAAATAAATTTGTGGGAAGAAACAAAGGTTCCATCGTTTTGCAAAGCCTCTAGACTGGGATAGGAGGGAATGTCGCCTATATTACCCACCGGGTCTCAAAGAATAAGTATCCAAAATACGGTACGAACGGTACAGATCTGCATATAAAATATATCATGGGCAGGGGAGGGGTAAAGAGAGAGGGGGAAAATGTCGCTTATGTTACCTAAAGAATAAGTATGCAAAATTTGGGTCAAATCGGTCAAACGATGTAGATTTGTATAGAGAACAGAGAGACAGACAGATGAGTTTTATAGGTATAGATTTGTAAATAGGCTTAGCATTGCTTTTATATTTAAGTTTTTATGTGTAAAAAAATAAACCTTTTTTTAAACATAGATTATTATTACGCGGCCCTTGTAGTGCAGTAGGCGTGACACTGGCTTCTCAACTGGAGGTTCCAGGATCGATCCTGGTGAGGTCATATTACGTCTACGCGATTTTATTAAGCCTGGGTGTATTTGTGAAGTGTTTCACTACCTTAATTGGGTCTCATGGCCTGTTTTAGGGTTAAAAGTTAATATTACATGCAGCATCATTATAATAAGTATCTATATGTTTGACTAAGCGTTTATGTGTTCTAGTAAATATTCATTTGCCAGTCACACAGACCATCTACATAATATTTAATCATAATTATTAAGGATCTCATTTAAATAAGGCATTTACTAAGAAATCTTGATATAATCGAAAATTATCTGTATGAAAGTATATCCTAGAATAAGTGTAGGTACCTATTATTTGTCTACTAACAACCAAGTAATGATTGTATTCTCTACAGTAAATTACTATTTAGAAAATATCAGTATATAATTTCTACAACGTTTTCAAATATTAAAATTATAATTTTACTAAATCCTCTGAATTATGTAACTACATAATTTAATATTGTGTTTTAAGCACTATTTATAAGTATCTGCATTTTATGTAGGTACATGTGAAGTTTTCATAGAACATGTGAAGAACGTAATGGCAAACCATCCCTTGTTTAAAAATAAAAAATCATACACGTTTAAGTAATAAAATTTTCTCGTTTCAAAATCACTTTTGAATATATGAGAGATTATTTTTTCTTATCCCGATCTACCGTCAACACACCTCGAGGATTGCCCACGTCCTCCAGCTCCGGCCGCTGGCACGCGGGAGTCGCCCGTTCGAATCCCCGGTGGAATCGGCAACACCTCCCCAGCCATAAAAACACCGATTAAAAATAAATTGGTATACAAACAGGAATAAATGTTCAACAAGATCGGTTGTCACGCACTTTACTGCGAGTCGCGCTGCCTCCGCCCGCGGACCTCCACCCGCCGCCCACCGCCTTTCCCTCGCGTTTCATTAAGATCTTATATTAATTGCATTCCACATGCGAAAGAAATAATACTCTGCTCCACCTGTGTTCCCCGTATTATCGAGAAACACTACCACTGCAGCCATTGCAGGGTACGCAAAGGGGATGGAGGGTGTGAAACGCATTCGGGTATCAATGGTATGAAAAAGCCTTAACAATCATTTTGTTCATTCACATACTCGTAATAAAATAAATCTGATTAAAACACATTATCATAAGCCGGGACTGTGGCTAATTTGGTTGAGTTTCTAAGATTGCTTATATAAATTTTTGACCGTGCAATATTATTTCATTTATTTATTACTAGCGGTCCCGTACCCGGCGTTGCCAGGGTTAAAAATTATTTTAAGGGGGGAGGCGCACCATTATAAATAATAAAGATATTTCCATTTTGATCGATGCAAAAGGTGGAAAAGATTTTATTCTAGGTTTCTACGTTTTAGCTTCTATACCACACAAATCATTATACGTTCAATTTAATTTATTCATATAAGTACCTAAATAAAATCTTTAATATAATGCGCACATATTTTTACATATAAATAATTCTCATATATTTGTATGTAAAGGTTCGTGAATTTCTTTAAATAATATTTTATTTTATTGTATTAAATTTACCAATCAATACTGTCACGGGACTTGGCTTTGGGAGGCAAATGAAAACACTAAAACAATTTTTTAAATTTATTAATTTACAGGAAGTCACTGAACACGAATTAAATCGGAACATTTGTTGAATTTATTGTTGCTAAATGATTCTAGAATACTCCACAAACTTATTATTACACTGTTTCTTAATTCGCGCGTAGAAAAACTTCACCCCCGCCGGCAGGTACTTCCTTTATTTACTATCGTTGAAATATACAACGCGATGGCCGCGCTGTCCTCGCTCCGTAATGTCATTCTGGTTAAACGTCACTCAGACTGATGCGTAGCGTGACGCCCCTTGCTTTTATAGTTAAATAAATCTCTTTCTCGATCTTAAGAGATTTTACGATTACTGCCTAGTCGTAACGAGATTCATCGTGTGGTTCATTCTAGAATCTTCTAGTATCTTCTTATTTTAGTATAAAAGGTGTGAAATTCTGTAAAATTGTTGATTAAGTGTAATTCTTTCCGATTACTATACTATATCTCGTTACAATACTTTTAGATTATGATACAAAGATTAATTTACTATACCATTTTATATAATAATAAAAATACAATACAAAATTTTTACGTTAAGAGAAATTTACGATAAATAATGAAATAATACATAGTGAAGAATACGACCATTATCGTGATCTAAGAAAAATCTTTCTTTAATGTTTATTTTAGTCTTAATAACTTCTGACGAGTTTCTGTTTTTTTAAAAATTTAAAAATATTTCTGATTCCAACTTCACAATAAGAATGTGTTCTTGAATATAATATATGTGTATTGTATCAAATGTGTCCAAAATATTAAAAAAATAATTAAACGGTTAATTCTGGCGTCCCCTAGCGGCAGTTACACAAAGTAATTTGTGCCTGCCGCACTAGAAAAAGTGGATTGATCTCAAAATGAATAATATATGTTAATTAATTAATAAATGAAACTTAAAGATAACTCTGATGTGGTGTATTGGTAACTTACCTGCCCGGAAAGCTAGGTGATCTGGGTTCAAGTCCCGGTAGCAGCCAAAATATTTTTTCGTTGATTTGATTTTTCTGCATGTGCTTATAATTGATGACTTTGATTT
The DNA here is from genome assembly GCA_016648135.1 of Agrypnia vestita. Taxonomy (NCBI): domain Eukaryota; kingdom Metazoa; phylum Arthropoda; class Insecta; order Trichoptera; family Phryganeidae; genus Agrypnia; species Agrypnia vestita. The sequence goes on along the minus strand of JADDOH010023550.1, from coordinate 125,049 downwards.
TTTTTATATTTCTGATACTTTACTTGGCTTTTCCGACATACCCGACGTCACATATTTAGTAATTGAGTACAAACTAAAAAATATCGAGCTTGAATGCGAATTACTCATTGTTAAGTGTATACAGGGTTATTTGGAAAACATTAATAACCTCGCAGGGCCATATTTCTGCCTTGATTAAGAGTCGAAAATCTTCAAGCTATCATGACTTAATATCAATAGTTATGGAGATATGCGACATCAAAGTTTGCATTTTTTTCAATATTTCTGTCTCTTTTTTTATAAAACGTTGGACTATCATTACAGTAACTTATTTAGATTAGAAAAAATCATTTGTTTCAATGCAAGTTAAATAAAATGATAAAAATCCTGAAAATTTTCCAATTGGAATGTTTTCCAACTGGAATTCGGAGGTTTTCATTATTTTATTTGACTTGTATTAAAGCGAATGAATTTTTCATATTCGACATAAGTTACTGTAATGATGGTCCAATGTTTTACAAAAAATAAGTCAGAAATATTTTTAAAAATATGCAAACTTGATGTCGCATATCTTCATAAGTACTGATGTAATAGCCAGCAATATAGTCCTGCGAGGTTGTTAATGTTTTCCAAATAACTCTGTATATTCATTGTTAAATCGGTGAACGGGCTAATAAATATACATATGTGTTGTTCTTCCGAAACATTTATTCCGCGAATCTCCGTCCACTTTTGACTAAATGCATTCAAAGGATATGTATATATATATATACCCAGAGAATGTTTCAGTGTTCCACCACATCACGTTATGGTTGCATGCCCGGGTGCCATATTGCCTTCCGTGCCTGAGATCTGTCAGTCAGGTTTCCACCCCGACTGCGGGTCTGCTCCTCGGAGATGCAGTTCTGATGTACGTGCGAATAATTCGGAGGCTGTAAAGCCAAGGAGACGAGTTTTTGTCAAAATGATTTTTACTATAATGTCGACAGTAACTCGTTTCATATTGTTTTCCGCCATCGCTTTGTTATATTCAACATTTTGAGCAGCGTGGATAAGTTGAATAAAATATTTCACGGATTTGTACCATTTTCATTGCAAGCTTGATCGGCATTTTTAATTAAACAGTTTGATTTCTGGTTAATGTTTTTAACTAAAATTTAAACTGAAAATATGTTGTACATATGTGAAATTAATTGGGCGCTGTTCTGAAATTTGACAAAAATTCTTTAAAATTAATAAAACTTCTATTTGATTTTAATAAAAAAATACTTTTTTCAAACCACTACTTATTGATAAACTAACATGTTTTGGGACCAATGGTGCCTTCTTCATCAGGATAAAATATAAAAAATATGTACTTTTAATTGTAATTGAATGTATAGACCTAAACAAAAAAATATTAATAAATATATAAAGGGGTCAAATAACTAATTAGGAACTAATTTGAAAACAAATTTATAACTATTTATAAATTTGTTTAGGTTAGGTTAGGTTAGTATAATATTTATTTTACTATTAAAACTTTATTTCTAAAATTTTTAATTTATCTAACTGTAATTGTGTATTTGCAAAATTTTTAAACCCTCATTAATACCAAAATAATGGTTTGATTCCAAAAGATGATTGGCAAATTCAGGTTTTGCAAGTCAGCAAAGATTGTACATAATGTGCCACGCTCGTATTGAAAAGTTCTTATATCGTATATAACAGGTTTATGGTAGACAATTGCTCAATATCTATTTTAGTAATTATCTTCCAATAGTTTTAGTTATAAAGTTTAGCCTACAAAGGCGAATACCTCAAAGTTGGTCTTCTTTTACTATCAGCTTTACTGGTAAGTAACCCCCAAGAATCGAGTAATACGTCAATTCAATAACGCGTTTACATTTTCATCAAGCAACGGTTATACTATTTATTCATCGAAATCCGCCTAGTACGCGCGCCCTTAAATCTCACAATGCGGATCGGCCGCGCCGGGTCCGCTGAGGCGGGCGGGCTGAGGTCCTCGGACGTTAAATTTGTTTCGACACGATCATACTTTGCATACGCGAGACAAGTTACCCGTCCGTACGGTGGACTTAGGAAACACACCGTGGACATGTTGACTCCCCTCACGTGCACGCATGGTTAAACGTGAATATCCAAGTGGATATTGTAACGCATTGAGGAGGTACGAGGAAGCGTCTCGGAAGGCGTGTACGCCTAGAATCTAGATTCCACAGCACGAAGAAACGGCATTAAAATAAATATTTTTTGTAACGTCCTTATTTTTTTATTTTTCTGTGTTTCTTTTTTGGTAAATAAAAAATATTTCTACAGAATTTTCACCTTTTTAATTTTTTTTTCTGCTTTTCTTGTTGTTTGCGTTATTCTTTTTCTCTAAGGTTACAGGTTTTTTGAAATTCTTCTATTTTTTACATAGGTACCTACCATCAACATACACATTTTTAAAAATACCACTAAAAACACTGCCACAGATCTCATAATATATATACTATATATATATAACACAGGGAATAAAAAGGGGTACATAGTACCTACTTATGTGTTGATATGAACCGAAATTCAATTTTCGTTGTGTAGATTGAACTTTATGTCATCATCATCATCTTCTTCCCCTTGTCCTAGTAGGGTTGGGGGCCCAAAGACTCGACAAGGTGCTTCCATGATCCCGTGTTTTGCGCCGCTTCTGCTCGAGTCAACCAGTCCAGACCCATTCTGTTTTCGATTAGGTGCATTTTTTTGTTGTCTCTCCCAGCTGAATCTGGGTCGACCCACCGGCCGTCTTTCCTCCGGAGTTGTCAAGAGGATTTTTATTGGTAATCGTTCCTCTGGCATTCTGAGCACATGTCCAAGCCACCTCAGTTGTGATTTTTCTATGTGCAGGAGTAGGGGCTCCATTCCGAGTGTGTACCTTATGTAGGCACTTCTGTCCATCAGTGTGACTCCCGCTACCCCCCTTAGAAAACTCATCTCGGCAGCCTGGACCCTTGATCTCAATCTCTCCGTCAGGATCCAAATTTGATGGCCATATATTAGAGTAGGCCTGTACACAGATTTGAAAACAGTCAGTTTTGCCTTGACATGAACTATATGTATCAAATAAATTATTTTACATATCGTTTGTTATATATTTTATTTTCAAAGCACCTTATATAGGCAATCATCATCTCGCAATATAAATTCATCTTCTATAAAATCAACATTTTCATTACTTACTTACTTACTTACTTACCATCACGCCGTTTCCCCGTGGGGGCAAACAGAGAGAATAGAGCGCCACACTCTTCTGTCCTGAGATACAACTCTCGCCTCCAAATCCACATTCATACATCTTTGCATGCAAGCTCGACGTTCGTTGAGGCTTCTAATGGGAACATCTTCCAGTATCTGGTTAAACTGGTCGTGCCACGTCTTCCGCGGTCGCCCTCTCTTTCTAGCATCGTCAACACTCGCGTTATATATCTTTCTTATCATTCGTTCCTCATTCATTCACTCAACATTCCCAAACCACCTGAGCGACCCTTTTTCAATTGTATTAATCATGTTATGGCCAGATGTTAGTAATGCAAATACCTACCATCAATATTCTTGAAACCATTTCTCAGATTATTATTTTTATAATTTTATGTGTGCAATTTATTTTCTCCAATAAATACATCATTTGTGGGGTGTAAAAGCAAAGTAAGCAATATCCAAAAAAAAGCATTAAAAATATTACGAATGCAGTCACCGAGAGATTATTAATTTAAAATGTACTGAATTGTAGATTTTAAATATTGATCCCTTCTAAAATCACGTTTCCTCTTAATTTATAGATTATTTCTTATAAAATCTCGAATTCAGAATATTATAAATTAGTAACCCTCGAAGACTGCAACAATTTTTTTTGGATATTTCTGGCTTTTTGTAAACCACATGCTTTGCTATTTATTATCACCTTTTTGTCAAAATCTAATTCTTTAAATTACATTCGTCTGGAAAGAATTATTTTAATTTGTGAATAAGCAACCGAATCGAAAGATCTTTAACAACACTCGAGAATTGTTAAACTTGATTCAGCAGCGTTCTCTAACACCTTGCCATGTGGTTTAATGCGTCCGAGGTGCAACAATAAACTGGAATTGTAATTATTGTTAATTTGACCCGTTTGGCCATAAACATGAGTGAGCACATGGGACCGAGTGTAAAACACGTCCCTTCAATCGAGCAGGCCAAATGAATGGGGTATTAAGTTTAAAATATAAGGCAACTCATTCATTGAGCAGTTAAACCTAAAGGTTACTGTCCAAATCTTGTCAGTGATTTGATGCCATTGTCTTCAGTCTTTATTTCCTAACGCGCTAACTGTGGCTTGTACTTTTCATTTGGAACTGAACGCAAAACCTGTTACCCAAATAAAATTTTAAAAATTGAAAGAAGTCACCATATTTATAACTGGCATTCTTAAGTGAATTTGATTATCGAAAGAAGTTGGTGAATTTAACATCGAACTAACCAGCCTGGAACCGTATTATTAATATTTTTTAATTGGTATCTGGTGATATTAAAATATTAACATTTATAGTTTTGTTCTTAATTTTACGTTCGTATTTTTATTCGATTACATTATGCTTATTAAACTATCGAAAACAATATTAATGATTTCATACATACAAACATACTTTTTAAAAGTTTTGACTTTAAATATTATCAATATTTACTTGCAATAAAATATATTGAATTTATCATATGGTATATTTTTACGACACAGTCGTGACAAAACAATAGTAAATATATTTTAGAAATTATAGAAATCTTACAGAAACGAAGCTATGTATATGGGAAACGTTTATGGAAATCTTTATAGATTGGCCCAGGGAGTATGACCTGTAGGAGTTGGCTTAAGTGATCACTTTACACTTACACAATGTAACGTTCACAATTCCACCGTAAGAACATCCACAAATTATCATTTTTTAAACATCGTATATATGTTCTAAATCAGTTTCTTTCATATATTTGAATGGAATATGCTAGAAACATTTACGATCCTTCCCATGGCATATCATACATATAAAAATATTAATAAATATATTATTATTATTACTTGTAATAATAGAATCATTATGTTAAAATTAAAATAATTTTTAAATTTAAAAATTTATCGTTTACCTTGTTTAGATTTATACACCTCAATTTCATTTTATAGAGTAAAATTTAAATAAAGCGCTTCTCTCTATCCTCACGATTTTCTACAAACCGATCCGCACTGTCTTAATTGTGCCAAACAAAATAGATGACAGAATTACGTTGCTCGACAAACATTTTAAATATTGAAATTAACTATTACCTAATTTTTTTTTTTTTTGGTTATATCACGTAGCTTTTTGGTACAAATTTATGTATATCCACATCCACGAGTGGGTGTTAGTACCCTAATATTTAAACTTCAGAATGAGAAAACAATGAGAAAAATAAACAACGAAACGCATTTTAGAAACAAGATGCAGCAATATTTATGAGTGCATTAAATTCATGTTTTTTATAAGTCTCCCTAATGTGGCGGTTTAAATTCTAAATAGCCATCATGAATACCGGTGAAGCATCCTTTGGTTTTGTGAAGAAAATATTGAATTCATTAACACCCGCCTTGAATTATGGGGGTCCTTGCCGTAATGTAGGAGTAGAGTATATGAATGACCTTTTTATTTGAGGACAGACCACAACATGTCATTTTATCTCTGTCCAATCTATACGCACGCGAGTATGGGTATCTTTTATTATAATATAATCCACGACCATTATACAAAGGTGTTGTAAGCAGGGATCGGCCAATAATGGAGATAGAATCAAAAGGCACTTTTTATGTTGGAAAGGTATTTTATAGACCAATGCCGATGTAAATAAATATATGTAGAAAATGAGGTCGTTGTATTAAATAAATAAATATATGTAGAATATGATATAAATATATGTAGAATATGATATATTTAGTTTCATTAATTTGTAACTTTTATAGCATAATAATAGTTTCTATCAATACAAATAGTTGATTTAAGAGAGAATTTCAGCAGGAATGTGAAAAAATCTAGTGGGCGAGTGGATCCATGCTATAGAATATCCAAGCTATAGAATCGTTGCTATAGATTTGGGGATAAATGCTGCCTACAGACGAATAATTTTGTATTATAAAAACATAAACTATGGGGTATAAAAGCAAAGGTAGCTTATCCAAAAAAATTTTAAAAATGTTTTGAATGCTGTCACCGAGAATTACTAATTTCTAGATTTAATGTCCCTTCCAAAATCATATTTCCTCTAAATTTGTAGGCTATGTTTCCTATAAAATCTCGAAGCAGTACATTATAAATTAGTAATTCCCGATGATTAAATTTTTTTTAGATATAGGTGCCTTTGATTTTATACCCCACAATTCGTGTAAATTGTTGGATTTAAGCGCTAGAGTGTGATGAATGAATTCAAGCAGATAATAAGTAGATATAATAAATATTTGGAATTGGTATCATAGCACTCGATCAAGAATCACTGTAGAAGGAAAAGCAAGGTTATCCTTAGATATTATTATCCTAAGAATACCAAATCAAGAACTCATTGAATTAATAGATAATTACTGACAACTAAATCAATCAGTCTACTGTAAAATAGCTCTAAATATGAGATCTGGACCTGAAAGTACCTCATATATAGATACAGTACTGGTGAATGACCGCCACTATAATCTTCATTACGGTGAATTATTACGTCACAGTGGCAGTCTTAGAGACGGCTTAGAAATTCTGCTACCATATATCCATATACTTGCTTCCACGAGACGTCATACGGAACAATATAAGCAAGAGAGGTACCAAGAGAGGTAAGTACCAAAATAAAAATATATAAAGCATATGTAAGACCAATTATGATATATGGTATTTCGCATGGTGTTGTCAAATCTACTTTCAAGTAGAGCTGACTCCACCAAACCCAAATACTGGATGTGTAAGTAGGTACATTTTGATCCATACATGGAAAGATCTGAGGCAGGATAAGGAACATCAAGAAGAAAAGACCTCTGGCAATCGTCCCATTGAAAACACTGTAGAATCAATATTTTTATATGTATTATCTTAGAACACATATTTTTATATGTTCTAAGAACACAATTACTGAATTTTGTCCACGGAGAGATAAGTCTCACAGTGATGAAGCTATTTATATGGGAAACATGTGTGGAAGTCTTTATAGGGTGGCCACAAGGTTTGTTAACTGTACTAGCTGGCTTTTACACCGTAAGAACATCCACACATAAAAATTCAAAGACTTATATATTATACTTCTTTTACCCAAATTATTAAACATGTACACTAGAGTACATCTGAAAATTATTATTTTAATTTTTTTAACTTCTTTTATAGACTGTAGAAACAGTTTGAACTGGAAAACAAAAAGAAGAATTGAAAGAATCGCATCTTCAGTAGTAAATTGTTTGCAATCATTATGTTTGGATTTGAATTCATATATCTGTTAAGTGGACCTAATGTCTGCAACCAAAACAGTCCCCGACCCCAGCAAAACGCGACGAAAAAGGGTTGGGGAACGGAGGAGTTCCAAAAATTTAAATTTATTTTTATGATGGCGTCCATCTGACAGTACACGCTTTTTTATTAGCTTGGAGAAGAGAGCAGTACCAGGCCCGGGCGTGTATGAGTGTGTCCGAGGAGACCAGGAACATAGGTGTAATGAGGGAACAAACCGGTCGCTTTGTCTCAACCAACCCGGGACACATATGTTTATATTTCTCGGGGATCATTCAAATGATCGAACCGTCCGTTATTTATGCATATACAAAATAGACGCATTAGATAAGGTTTTGTTTATATCTAGCCTGGTAGGTAGGTACCTTAGGCGGAAGGTTTGTGTTCCGAATAATTACAGGTAACACTCGGGATGTCGATCCTTTGAACTAGTCCATTTTGTTTATTTTCGATAATAAATTTTCATTAAAATTTGAAATCGACACCATTTAGGGCAAAAATAAACATACCCGATTTTATTAATTTGTTTGGAAGCCTGAATAAATAATCCATTTAGTTTGAATAAAAAAAATTTAAATTAAAAGGTGAATTCCTAAATATTTTATCATTTGAGAAGTAGTTTTACTAAAGCTCTCATACCTGTTCATTTTACACATTACTTTTACATTTTATTTAGGTGCTATTATTTTTTTTATTCGCATACTTAAATTTGTATCTAAAATTTTAGTAAATTGTGACGATATCTTTTTAATAAACTCCATGCTAGATCGAAATATAGATAGTGCATAGTCTTTACTATACATTTTCTGAGAAATAAATTTAATATTCTAAATGTTATATTTGTTTTAATATTCTAAATCATTTGAATGAATTACAATTGATTTTTCAATAACTATTATAATCAACACAAGTTATGCGCATGTGTTCTAAATATTACATTATTATAATTATAAAGAGACCCAAAAATAAATTTTGATTCAAAGAACATTAATCAATTAAATATTCAGTATTGCAACGTCCATGTTCCAATAATATGACGCAAATTCCCTATTGGTGACAAGTCGTGCATGTAAAAAATTAATGTTTACCCTTTGCGCTCTCTAATCTTATGTACATTAAAAACTTATGCAAAAAAAAAACAACCCTTATTTTGTTAAAATATTTTGACACGAAAAACGAGCCGATATAACCTTACTTTTAGTGTCCTGTCTCTGTCTAGCGTTGGTGGAGTCTGTTTATGAGAGAATGGGAAGAGGATAGGGTAGTGCTAAGCTCGTGACGTCAGAGGTACGTAGTTAATCCGTGTGAGTTATGCGCCCGAGAGACCAAATGATTTAAGCCTGCTATTACGCATGCCCGAGGTAACAGCGACAATAAGCTATTACAAAATATTTTAGTGGGCTTGCGTCTGCATCTTTCTCTATTATCGATGCCGCGCCGTTGTGAGGTGACAATCATTTGTTGCATTTGTGTGCAACAACTTGTACTTCAAGTAAAATTAATTAAATTATGGACCTAATAGACTAAGAACCAGCGACCGCCAGACCTACGTTATAGTATCAAACCTGAAATATTTTCTGTAGATTTACACTACAGTATGTAAAAAGGTTTGGATATTATGACGTTTGAGTTCGGGCGATCTTGGCAGATAACAGGTAATACAGAAACAAAAAAATGAATAAGTAAAACGTAACCTTTTGGGATGGTTAATTTCGGAACCCCAACACACGTGCGCGCATTTTATTACGCCGAAGAGCCGAACGAGCTTTCTGCAAATATCATCACATGATATCGTAGTTTAAAAATATGATTACACAGTATGTGAGGTATAAAAGCAAATGCAGCAATATCCAAAAAAAAACTGTAATGCAATCAAGGATTGCTTATTTATAATGTACTGAATTCGAGATTTTATAGGAAACATAGCCTATAAATTTATAGGAAAATTTTTTTAGGAAGGGATAGATACATAAAATCTAGAATTCAATGCTCTTTAAATAAGATATCCTCGGTGAATGCTTTAAAAACTTTTTTTTTCATTGCTGCCTTTGCTTTTATATTCTACATCTATGTAAATATAATAATTTCGTCGTCTGTCCGTCTTTCCGTTCGTAACGTCTTGTAACGTCCGTAATTTCGTTCAAATGTCTAAAAAAACAAATTAAACGGGCGGAGACAGGGCTTGAACCCCGGGCCAGCAAACCTGAAAGCGGCAATGGTAGCTATGCTGCTACCTCTGCTTATCAAAGACGCGAACCAATATTCCTTCATTTTTCACGGGTCTTCTTTCTTCACAACAGCTAGTATTTATATTAAAAAATTTAAAATAAATGACCAAAATTTCCACTACTTACCTACCCCTTATTTTTGATGTTTATACCCATAAACACTAACACAACGAAACAATGTGCATCGTACTTACGGCTTACACATACTAATTCGATTGTCTTTCTTAAATGGAATGAGGTCCACCTACAGGCATACAATCAAGTGCAAATTAATTCAAAATAACCTCAATAAATATAAAATAACATTTATAAAATTTCATGCCAATATGGAACTATTCTACCGCGCATCGGAGAGAAAAGATATGCACCCTACGAAATATTGAATGACATACTTACCATTAAATGATTTCTAGATGTTTTGTCATACGAACATTCAGCAGACAAAGGGATTTTTTTCAATACGTGTACCGAAATTATGAAAATAAACGACAAATTTTACTATTGTGGTTTGCGAGGACCTATGAGTTTTTCCCCCATTATGATAATTCGCCGTAGCCCAACCTCCCCGCTTTTTAATCATACCTGTATTACATTTATTTAACGGGTGTGTCTGTAATTTTTTCTGCTTTAATCTCCGCGCATTGAATGGAGCCGTACTTTTTTGCAATTGTATAAATGAAAATAAATAAATAAGCACAGAGGAAATATGTATTATTTAAAAGGGGAAATACAGTACCGCAATTTATTCAAGTAAGAACACATTTAGCATTTCGAAATTTGAAATACAATCAATTTTATAATTGTATATAATATAAGGATTCTAATTTTCACATTAAAATTACTTTGCTATATCTCAGCAGAATAATATGTAACCCCCTACATGAGTGATCAGAGACGCTTTTAGAAGTTAGGCAAAACCCGGGCTACACGAAAAATTATTTTTTACTATTTCTGTTGTATTTATTGTACAAAAATTAAAATTCCCTCGGGAAAAAATTATTTACAAGTTTTATTATTATACAAATATATAATTTTAACAATATTTTTATGAGTAAGTTCTGAGAATTTACTGAATTTGTCCACTGCGGGATTATTATTAATTCAGATAAATTGAATAAAAAGTGATAGAATAGATACTTTAGAAATTATACTTTATTAGAATTTTTACTGACAAAGGTAGCCCTTAAATTTTTCTGACTATTTCGTTAAAATCGCTACGCATTGACACAAGTAGAAATTTTCCTCGAAAGAGGAAACTTAATTTGCTAAAATCTATGGAATAATATATTACATATCCATTTTCGTGATATCGTGATTTCAATGCCTAATGTATGTTGACTCTGATTCACCCATGTGTCTAATTTTAAAATCTGAACATTCTAAGTATCCTGATTAACATAAACTTTACAATTCTAAGAAGAAACCATTAAATTAATTTAATGATTCGATTAATTTCATGTTTGTGTTGTAAATAACGTTATAAACATTGAGACAATCAAAATTGATTTATTTTTTCAACGCTCATGTGGTCTTTTACAGTAATACATTATTTTTAAATGTATAATTAGTATAACACATTTTTTATATTTCAACACAAATACTATCTACTAATAAAAATAAAAATTTAACATGAAGCTACTTCAATATCCTAATCAATTTTACTATTCTTTCAATATTCAAAAGAAACACGACAAGACTGAATATATTACCGATTCTTTGTATTGGTGGGTTAATTAATATATAATTTATTTTTGAATATACTACTTCTTATAAATGTAGATGCGCGCTTGGAATATGCGTAACATCAATATTCTTGCTATTTTAAACTATACCTAAGTAGGTAGGTATTAAGCGTTTATGCTGTAAAAATAGAACAAGTTTGCTGATCTCCTGGAATGACTTTGGAACCTTTGATTACTGGACCACTATTTTTTATATATAGTAGTATACAATAGATTTGCATGATAGTCTTATTATCATATTCTATTATTAAATAACTCTATCGGACTGCTTCAAGTAGGAATACGGCACAAAATCAAAATCAAAATTACGTTACGAGCGCTATATTGTATAAAATTCCTTTTTTATTTATTTCCACAGGACAAATTTTCAGCTTTAATACAGTCTAGTGGCTGATCTATTGGAATCAGGCAGGTACCCCTAACCATTATATCATCAAGTTTAATCAAATTTTGTGTAAAATTCCTTCGTGTTATACAATATTTTAATATCTATCTTAAAAATATCTTGGCACGTGCAGTCAGTACATTGAAGCATGAGTTTTATATCGACATATGTACGTATATTTGAAGAAAAAAGCGAAACTATATATTTATCTGACAGATTATTACAATACGTTAAACTCTGGTCAGTCCAAATATGTACTTCTCTATGAAAAAATGTCCATCACTAAGCTACCTATGTGGATATGCTACGCTAGACAGCGCTATTCTCACAGCTTTAACCCGCGGCCAAAATATATATAAAAAAACATAATTTTTGACGGCTTATAGCTAGTATCATTATAATTGTGATATTACGTAATACACATGTAATTTGGACCTATTTTGTATAAATTCTAATTAAGAGTACTCACAGCTTATTTAAAAATGACTTATTCAAAGGTCATCATTTTTTTCAAGAAATCCTTCGCAAAGATTTTTCGAGGGTTGAGATTCGTTCGATAAAAATTGTCATATCTGCGATACCGTTCCGCCGAGGGGACATCTCTAATAGTCCTTGTATTCGAGAATAAACAAAATCGTCGCTTGCCTACGTCGCTTCGTATCAATCACGACCCGAGTCCAGCATCCGTGAAATCTGTGCAACATCCAGAAACATGTCCCCGGTAACACAATACGGCGACATTGTCAAATCGTGTATCTTTATGCGGAAAAAAAGATAATCTCACTACCAGTCGGTATTATTAATAGGCCGATTCTGCATCGGAGGGTAGCGCTGTGTAAATATAGCGGCATTGTGCGAGATGTCGCAGGATTGTTCTGCGAAGTTACCCCGGGGTCAATTGTAGACCGGTAACGGAAAAATAATATTGGGCAATATAATGGTGACTTACGTGTTTCAATTGCGTGTATATTTTTTTCTCATTTTTAATTTCTCAAAAAAAAAACTACGATATGCCCTGTATACAAAAAATATCGAACCTTTTGTCGGCAGAAACACATTTATTTACACTCACTCTATTTTCTAATCTCCTTCAAAGTATTATAATTTACTATAATTTCCTGCAAATTATCTCAGGTTTGAGTTTTTTGGGATATTCTGCCATGTTTTTACAACTTTTCGGATGCAATCGCAGATTCGATCATCAGGGCTGCTGTGTTGTAATATGTGTTGATGTTGTTGTGGTTAAGTATTGGCTTGCAAGAGTTAAGGTTTGCATTTCGATTGGACATATTTACGTGTTAAATAAAACGGATATTTTATGCGAACCGTATAGTGTGATAGGACGCCATCCTGATGAAGCTGAAGAAGACTTTATTCCAAGCCAATAACAATACACGGTATGCCTAGCCAATACTTTACCACAACATCATCGACACACATTATAACACATCTGCCCTGATTATGGACTCAATGCAATGCAATGTTTTCCGAAACGTCGGCCAGAAGGGTCGTAGAAACACGGCAGATTATCCCCAAAAATCTCTAACCACAAGATTCTGAGCGGCCACGAAAACCTAAGAACATCCTTCAATATAGTCCCCTTGGTAACACTTTTCCCAGTGACCCGCCATTGTTTTAAACACTTCTGTAACGCATCTTTTGGAATAGTGTTCAGCTGGGCCGTCGCGTTCCGCATAATATCTTATTTTCTTGATTTAAAGCGGTTCCCAAACGGCGGCATTTTTAACTTGGGGAACAGTCAAAAATTACACGGAGCTGTATTAGGCCAGTGAAAATGAGAATCAAAATGCCGACGGGTCACCCTAAAACTCACTGGTCTGACGAAATCATCAAATTGTACGGAAGTACGTGACAGCGAGTGAGAAAAGTGGGATGCACTTGGGTAGTGCATCCCACTTTTTTTTATTTATCCAGTAGTAGATAAAAAACTGCTGATAATGGTGATGACTTACATTGTAACTATTATGTCAGTTTACCTTGGGGGTATGCAGAGAGAATGGAACGAACGCAAATCTCTCTCTCCATCCATATCCACATTCTTACTCATACTTATCTATTATTGAAATTTCTAATGGGGCCATATTGGACAGTCTGGTTTACTGTATCGTGCCAGGTCTTTCACGGACATCGTATATTTCTGATGTTGTCAATAGTGGCATCTTATATCTTTCAATTCATTCATTCTCTTTCATTTGTTCCACATGAACAATCCACCTATATGTAACCTTTTCTAAATCCTGTTACTAGGTAGGTATGTTAAGATCAGTTTATTTATTGTTTACTCTGTCATAAATGAAATTTATTCTCGCCATACCATCTATGTTCATTCCTCTTTTTCTAACATTAGCGTTCATTTCCTTACATACGAGTACACCGGTGTTAGTACTAGGACTCCATTATTCACCGCCAACCTTTCCTCGCTAAAACGTTTACGCAATTATTGAATTCGAAGCAAAATTCTCTTTACTCCTTTCAAAATCAAAACTTTTCCATTCTTCTCAAGCACACTTCCCAAGTATACAAACACTACTATAGTAGGACCTTGAGTTTTATTTTATCAGGACTATGCCTTCATAGATGATGGATTCGCTTATTTTGTGGTGTTGTATTTCTATTACATATCACTGTGCTGCGTATAGCTTCTGCGTATCGCCAAATAGTAACGTCACGGGATTGTTAATTTCAGTAAAAGTGTGGCAAATGCCCATGTTCTTAATTGTTTAATTAGCATAAATTATATATTTTATATTCAGTTCTTTTTTTATTTATTTTCGTTATCAAAAGAATAATATTTTGCCCAAATAATGTTATACACTTGATGAATATTATATAAAAAAGTACTATTATTATTTTTAAAACTGTAGAAATTCGTTTGTTTCATCCACATCTACTAATTTATTTATCAGGAATATCCAAACATTACATTAATAACAATATTTCCGCTATAATGATAGAAATATTGACATTTGACAGGTTGACATTTTTCAGTGAAACTTTACGCGTAAATAAATAATTATGTACGTATTTTGTGAGATACTATTATCCAGTGTTACCTATCCATTGTTTGTGTTTTCTGGAATATTCTGGCATTGATATCTGACCTCTCTAGCCGACGTTTTGAAGGGCCCATCATCACGGCCAGAGAGGTCAGATATACACGGCAGAATATCCTAGAAAACTAGGATACAAGGCCGTGAAAACCTGAGAACATTATTACCAATCTTGTCATGCTGAAAATAGTGTTTTTTTTTATATTAAATTAATTCACGAAATTACATACTTTCGGCAAAAAGGAAATACATTTAAAGATCTTATTGAAAATGTGCAGTATTATTGCGGGAGTTATTGATGAATACGTATCGGTTTTTAAAAAACCACCGCTCATTCAGTTTCAGGTCCCCGTTGACAAAAGCCCTACCGTGTAACCCGATATATATGTCATATGCTCGTATTATTTCATAATGGATACCCGACAAACAGCACATAATTGCTTGAATGCCGCGAGCGAGGAGCGACCACAATGCGACTCTGCTGAAGCGAGTTATTAAATATGTTTGTACAAGAAACGTACACCACTCAAAACCCTCCGCCCTTATCATATTGTCGGAACATTTTTATTGAGGTATGTCAACCTATTTTTGAGGACATTTCGAACAATCCTACCGTGTGATTCAGAAAACTACTCACATATCACATTCAAGATTTTAATATTTTTTATGGTCTTTTTAAGAATGCTGTGAAAAGCGAAAAGTATGTAGAATGTACTTTAATTGCCAACGTAACGTAATTTTACTGCAGTTCATAATCAATTTTAAGAATAGCTGCTTCTTAAGTATGTACTAATGTTAATCATGAATTCCATTCTCTACAAAGGAGTACAACTTTTAAGATGACGAGCTTGAATGTTTATTTTTCAAAACTAAACTTATGCACTCGCATGAATGCACTTTTTCCAGAACCAACCAAAAACCGCGATCCATTAGCGATTTAATACCAGTTTTAATCTTAGATTCAATGTTTAAAGTTCACAGAAAATTGAGAGTTCTTATAACCCAGTGTACGATCTAAAAAAAAGTGCAAGACATAGGAATTAGGATGTATCGCATTTGCCTAATCTTATTGCATCCTGGCAATCATCATCATCAGCCACTATCTATGTACTACTGGATTCCATGATTCAGCATCGTTCTTCACTTTTCTATCAATCTTTGCCATGTCACTCTCATTGCTTCAAAAATATAATCTATCCATCGAAACTTTCAGCGTTTATGAACATTCTTTCTCTAAATCTTTGTCAACTATTATCTTTACTTACTGCAATGCGACCCACCAACTTTCATTTTTAGTTTTTAACAGTGAGGATGTCATTCTTTACTTTGGTCTACGATTTAGATATGTGCTGTATGTGTATAAGTATATATATAGGCTTTACAGCCTTGAATAGGATTTTAAAATAATTTAATTCAAATTTCACAACAAAAAATACCGACAATTGTATAAGAATTTCTCATTAATATAATTTTTTTTAATAATCACCTTGTATTTTATAAAAATATATGAATATGATTTAAACATTTAGAATATTTGACAATCGATAATTTGAATATAATTTGCAATTATATCGAGGGTAGAAAGCCAAAATGGCGTTAGTGATTATTTCCAACTTTACAATGGATCCAAATAATATTTTGTAAATCTGATATAATCAATATGTATTTTATTATTAAACGATTTCTATGTGTGTTTTGGATAAACAAATATCAAAATTGATTAATAATAAAAGATTAAGATAGTTCTGTTAATCCGATATGACAAAATCGGATTAACAGAACTTTATTTTACTCCCCAGTAAAGTTCTAAATAAACATCAACGCCCTTTTGACTTTCTACCTTTGATACATATTTTTTAAAGCAGAGATCACTATTTTTACTATTTATTTGTCGTATGAAAATAAGACTACCTTTGTGGTGCCCTGGAATAGGTGTCGAACCACCAACCACCAGATCACTAGGCGAGCGTTATGGCCACTACACCAACAAGCTACTCTTTTTTTTTATAAAGAACTTTATTATAATTTATTTATTTTTTATTAGTCAGTTTCCAGTTGTTACATAATTTTTCATAAACGTCGTTGATGTAAACATAAAAATACTGAAACATATTATTTTAATAATATTCATTTAATTATATTATTTACCACTTTAGTAATTATACACCCGTTTCATACACACCCAGTGTCACGACAAGCGAGCTTTGGATAGACAAAAACTAGCGGACAGTGAGACGTAAGAAGATATTTATAAACTCCATTGGAGTGGATGACAAAAAGCAAACATAATATGGAAAAGTAGGTAAATACCCACACAATGATTTTTCCGCATTGAAAAGGGCAATAAAAAGGCCAACATCTTACATCATACTTCTGGATAACAATAACTCCCAAAAGGAAGCAATAGAAAGCAAATGATTCAATAAATTGAAATTTTACAATCCTAATTCTTTTAGAAACTTTTTTTTCTTGTTTACTTTTTAACAGAATAATAAAATAATTGGTATTCTATTTAAAAAATAATAATTTCCAAAACGCTATCATTAGTTCACAAGCTTAAAAATAGAATATCTGAAAAAACTGGAGGAAAGTTTTTAGAAATATTAGGTAATTTTATTACTTAACCTTGATATGACCTTTTTTAATATATTTTAAAAATAATTATTCACTCTTTCTCGAAGTGGTACAAGTCAATGGGGACATATATGAATAGTTTTCGATGTGTACATTAATATTGTAACTCTATTTAAGAATTATATTATGAAAAATGTCAATTAAATGTCAAATGCTAAAAAACGACGAATTTATTTATTCTGAGACATGCATTGTGTCGTATTCATTACATTCTTTGAATTTAGACGTATCTGTTATAGATTTTTTATCTTACCCTCAGATCAATCAGATCAAATCTATTATAGATTTCTTATCTCACAAAATCAGATCCTCAGATCAGATCTCTTATAGATGTCTTATCTCACACAATCAGATTCTCAGATCAGATATATTATAGATTTCTTATCTTACACTCTCAGATCAGTCAAATCCTCTTGATTTTTAAATATCTCTACTACTTTTCCAATACCGTACCTTGAATGCTAACCTAACCTAACCTAACCTAACCTAGCCCAATCTAACCTAACCTAACCTAACCTAACCTATTTCTCTCTCAGGTCAATCGTCCAGATTTCACAACTTACAAAACCTAACTATTAAAATAACGTGAAATGTAACATTATTATAATGTTAAGATATTATTTTCTGAATAAATTTCGTACATATGCACATACTTGTGTTTGATAGTACACTAGACAAATGTATTTGCATCGGCGTACTCCCATATTTGCCCACAGTATACTGTACGTACCTACCTGCATCAGTAGTTTTGGGGACAAATTTTAGTTTTTGTTTGGAATCGGTGAAGTATGAACATAAGAAAAGACTGATATTAGATTTTTTCAAAGCATTTCATTCAGGCAATATCGATAATGTATGAAATGTTATACAAGCGGCATAACGTTGCAAGAAAGTAAATAAGAATAAGCTTTAAAATGTTACTTGTAAATTTAGACTGAAGATTATTTTTTAAATAAATATATACATATGTACGTATAGATCAGGTGGTGTGGTCTTTAACGTATACTTCTATACAATATATTACAAAACAGTAAGTACCGTAAATTATGTGTAAATGTATAAATCAATCTCTGCTTGCATGATTTTTTGACTCACGGACAATCTTTAAAAATAAACTTATAAAGTGAAATTAAAACATATTTTACATATACAAAAATATACAATATATATATATATATATATATATATATACCCATATTTGTTTACAAAAATAATTTGGACATGTATTTTATGTCTTTTTCCTCTTTCTGAATCTACCAATAAAAGGTCCATTAATCATACACACACACACACACATAGGTACCTACTACCTATACACTTACCGTCAATACACACATTTCACTTTCTCTCTCTCTCTCTCTCACTCACTCTTTCTTATTATCTAAATATCTATTACCTATTTCAGTCGTACAATATAATGTTTTAAAAAATAACACGATAGATATAGCACGTAAGAAGTGCATCCGAATTATAATAATGTTGTAATCTGTCCGTTGGTCCGCCGTAACTTCGTGTAACGTCCATAACTTCTTTATAGTATAAAAACATTTTTTTTATTTATTCTTTAGGTGACATATAAAACTATCATCATTTTTGATGGGTGACTGATAGTGAATTATTATTTGTATAATGTAACCAAATATCTAATTTTGAGGCATTTACTGTGTGCTGTATTTTTATAAATAAAAATATATGATTCCATTCTAAATACGACTAAATGAACTCTGAAGTAAATGGATCTTACTAGATTTAACTGTATTATGTTTAAATCTAGTAAGATCCAAAAAATTGGTTACTTATTCCAGATTTTTTTTTTACGTGAAAAGTATTGTATAAGTAGCCAGCAGATACTGAATTTTGCTTCATTTGCTTTCTATCTATAGTTACAAATACCATCATTTGATATATCTTAATTATAATACAAATAACAATGTTGGAACGCCCTTGTAATTGTAGGTAGTAAGCTCCATCGGTAGAGGTGTACACTTCAAAAATTAAAATCTATTGTCCGACACAATCCCTTTACATCCAGACTGTGGAACAATAATTGTCATCAATCTGTAACGGCCATCATCAGCACATGCCACCTCGTCAGCTAGTTGTCCAGCAAATCCCTCTAACGTCTTTATTCCTGGACATTACCGGAAAGTCCACCCACGTCCTTATAACACATATTCTCCCCTATCGATATTCCGCACAACAGCTGCCCGTCAAAATTGATTCATCTACCCACACAGCCCAATATTTCATACTTAATAATAATAGTACCTAGTAGGTACATATTTTTAAAAGATTTCATTTTCACAGCTATAAAGAAGAAGAAGAAAAATTTACAAAAACATGATTTTATTTCGTTTCCCTTGTCTGTCAGCGAAAAATCTTGCAATCAATGTTTGGTTCCTTTCTGACCATTCTGTTCTGTTCATTCCCTTTCTGTTCATTCCTGACCAACAATCGCTCTAAAATTTGGCAGAGAGACGTATTCCTGATGACAATACAATAATCATTCGGTCATTGTACAAAATCAGTTTAATTATTAAAAAAATATTAAAATGCTGACATGTTTGTATTATTTTTAATGAAACTACCAGCAAGCAAGTGTGCATCTTAATTAAAAAGCGGAAAATTTGTTTGTCAAATAATGTGTTGTGATATTTACACAGTTTATTTTGTCTAGAGTTTCCAAGTCAACGCAATTATTTTAAGCTCGCGACGTCATTTTTATCTGGATATGTGAATTTTTTAAATTTTCATTTAACTGTCAAAAATAAGACGTTGTTTGTTTGTTCCATAATTTTCAAAAAGAAAAAAATTTCGAAAAAAGAACGTTGTATCTATAATTTTTTTTATTGAGAAAGTTTATTATGATTTGATTAATTTCAGTGTTTCTCTTTCTTGAGTGAATTTTTTTTCAGCATTTCTTAGGGAAATTTAAAAAATATAACATTAATCTACCTATACAATAGTCTAAATCTCGGGCGACGTCGGTAGAAAATCTAGCAATATATAAATTTATTATAAAAATATCTTTGCATACATAGTTAATTTTTTAGTGTTAATAGATAAAAAAAAAACCTTTTACTTAATATCCAGTTAAGTTATCCATAAAGCGCTGCCCTTGAAAGCCTTAAGATATTAAAAAACATGTATTAGTATGAATAATAATTTTGACATAGTAGACATGGATACCGAATCATTGAAAATGTGTATTTAAACACAGTAAAGTTGGAAATTTGCCATAAAAACCATTTCAATTCAGATGCTCTGAATTTAAGATCGTCTGTTCATTCTCCGAACTTAATATTACAATTTTATTAGACAAATTTTCTGTTCTTGTGAAGATATATTTGGATTTTATTTTATGTGTAATAAATAAAGACAAAATAGTACACAATCAAAAAACTAATTTATATAAATATTACGAGATACCGAAAATATGCCAGAAACTCTTATGTCAGATAATATTGTCCGTCTTGAGTGAGACATATCTTCATTTTTCGTTACAAATTGCTTCCATTGAATATTTTCATTTTTGCAGCAGTTTGGCAAAAATGCACAAAGAATACAATTGAAAAATTTATTTTGTACAACTTGAAGTTGTTTAGAAATCACCACGATGATAAATTATCTCCGGCCGCACAGGGTTGGCCCTTCAGGCTTCAGGGAACGGGGTTGGCGACAGCGATAACCCAACAAAGGACCGAGGTCAAATGGCGTCATTAGCCACCGAAGGTCCACGGTTCGAGTATTCATCAGACACGGTCGCTGCAACAAAACCCTATTATATTGCGCTAAATATGATGCCTGCTTACAGGTTTACGGCACGTTCGTAAAATCCCATTATTACTTTTGGCGAAATCTCCTCTATTTTGTGTGAAAGTTTCGCCCTTTTTGTTTCGGCCATTCAATGCAGAGAATAGGTAAATGGGGCACAATGATGACATTTTAAATCCGCAGGTTCTCAACCTATGTAGGTACCGTTCACACAAAGTTCTAGTGTTTTTACTTGTTTCAAGAAAGCCTACGAAGTATTACATGTTTGCTTGAATCACGTATCCGTGTCATCGAACAAGTTTTCGAAGTTAACATTTTGACCGAACTCAGAGCGAATAGATCTATTTGATAGCGTTCCAAAAGAGGAACAGATATTTTTTCACGGTTGAGTGTTTAATTATAAGTACATAAAATTAATAATTAAATTTTAAAAGGAAAAATTTTAATACGTATACAATTGAATATTCCTCTTTTAAATAGACTGATAAGTTAAAT
The DNA here is from genome assembly GCA_016648135.1 of Agrypnia vestita. Lineage (NCBI taxonomy): Eukaryota > Metazoa > Arthropoda > Insecta > Trichoptera > Phryganeidae > Agrypnia > Agrypnia vestita. The sequence goes on along the minus strand of JADDOH010023550.1, from coordinate 103,224 downwards.
ATAACGATGTGAACTTAAAAAACGCATTTTTTGTAGATAGGTTTCGTATTACTTAGCATGTATGTATATATTTATTCAAATATATACATACATGCTAAGGGTAGAAAGCCAAAAGGACGTTACTGATTATTTCTAACTTTACAGGAGAGTAAAATAATGTTTCGTCAATTTATTATTTATTAAACGATTTTCTTACATGTTTTGGATTAACAAATATGCAAATCGTTTAATAGTCAAAGAAACGTTGACAAAAAAAGTTTGATAGAACTTTATTTTGCTCTCCTATAAAGTTCGAAATAATCACTAACGCCCTTTTGGCATTCTACCCTCGATATGTACTTATACGTGCATTATAAGCACAAAATCTTCCACATTTTTAATAGTCTTTGACTTCTCAAAACACAAAATATTGTTTAATAACATATCGTGTATGTATATAAAATATATTAATTTATTATAGTTAGTGTTACTACAGAGATTTTGCACCACCGAGTTCAGCTCAGCTCAGCTACAGTTCTAAAAAATAATAAATAAACTAGCAAAACCATAAAAAATGACAGTACTTTCAAATGTCGGGTTTTAAAGAATAAGTATATATTTATTTATTTAAAAAAACACAAAAAAAAAATCACGGACGTTACAGGAAGTTATAAATAGACAGACGGACACAACGAAATTATTTTTATTGGGATTTTAAATTTTTCACATTATTCCGCAAACATTTTGAAATCTATGGCAGAAGTGAAGTACAGACGTGTGTCCAGTTAGCCGGCACTCGCACAATAAAAATGGCAATAATTAAGTTGGAAATACATTATAAAGTTATGGTATAGGGTTAGGTGCGCATGAGGGGGTAGGAATGAGTTATGGGCTGACTGCGAGGCGGGGGTGGCCTCCAGAGGCGCCTCGTTACTCATTGCAACACTTTTATATTTTCAAATATCTACCCAATATAAATATATAGTTGAGTTCGTTTATTTATTGTTTCGTGGTCAGTTTCTTTTGTAAATAAATATGTTGATTTAGAAATAATTTACGTCCTTTCAATAATACATTGTTCATTCACCACATGTCTATATATAGGTATGTGAAGTACCAACAGCTTGTAAAGAGTGTATATAATAAATAGAAAGGTGAAACGTATAAGTCAACTATCCCATAGCTGGAAAGACATTCGAATGGGTTTGAATTGTGAACTCTCGAATCTTCTCTTGTAGTCTACCGGCTTCCAGACTATTCCAAAACCTTCGATTATGTGCATTTTTTAGTGCGAATTTAGAATCTAATGACAGTGTTATAAAATAAGTGAATATGTAAATATACGAATGGTTAATATAAGTTAATTATTATAAAATATTTTATTAAGGGCATAAGTAATAAATCCATCAAAAAAATATTGTGTTGCTACCGGGATTCGAACCCAAAACTTCGTCAATCCAGTGGACTATAATAAAACAATTTTGCCTTATCAACCATTTATGATTACCTACTTTGAATTAATTGAAACTTATTAAGGCATATAAAATATGTGTCCTTTTATAAGTAATAGGTATCTACATCGATTATTCAATTTTAAAATTGCCATCAATCTTATACAAGTATCGTAATGAATTCAAAAAACTTTTGAGTAGGTAATATACGCAATGTCGCCAAGATAAATTTATATTTTTTTTATTAAAACTGGATAATCGTTGATACAATTAATAGCTACATCTTTATTTTGTAATGAAAACCTAATTAATTTGAGATATTTGTTTTTAAAATAAAAATCATCCTTATATAAGATATATAAGGTCAAATAGGCAATCGCTGGAAAAAGTGTCGCCAATTCGAAAAACAAACATCTAAAAAATCAACACCGTGGCCATTACCACTAATTTTATTTGTTTTATTTCATTTTAAAGTTAAATACCTTTAAAAAAACATCCTGTATGATTAAATAATGACCCGTCTATATTTTACGAACACAAATACTTTCATAATTTTTCTTTACTTTTGATATATTTTTGTTTCTAGTCCAGGAGAATTACGTTGAAAATCTCTCCCAAATATTGTAATGTGATTAAAAAATTGATAGAATTACATAAAATAATAAATTAACCGCCAAAAATAAGAATTGACGAGGCGTCCTGATGGTCAGTGAAGGCGGTAGCCGGCCGAGGGGGGTCGGGGCGCTTAAGTGCTTTACCGAATAATGATGGTTTTATGACGCGCCGGCAGATGCTCCGACACCCGCACCCTTCCCATACAACTGGAAAAAAGCATATTTCATTTTATTTAGTGCTTCACAAAATTACCTGAATTTGGTCCAAAGAGACAATTGATTTGTGGTGTGCGTGCTGGTAGACTACTCTTTCAAAATTTGTCAAATGCAACTTTACGAAAATATTTGACTCAAAATTATTGATAAAAATAAATTGTAATTTTTCGTGAAAATAAATTTAATTCTTCATTCACTTCCTATCATGTATAGACAAAAGTCAAACATAATACAAAATATTTATTTTTAAATAAAACGAATACATTGATAAATTAAAGATAATTATTTGTATACATATTCCCACATAAGATTTATGTAAGATTTAAAAAACGGTTAAAAATATTTTTCAAAAATCAATGAAAGCATTACCCGTATCTTTATGAAATTAATTTACTTTTTGTAGAAATAATTCATTTATAAATATATTTTGGTTTTATAAGAGTCCATAAAGAAATTGTGCGCTTTTAAAAAAGAGTGCATAAAATTTTTTTTAAACTGAAATTTCATGAAATGTAAAATAATTTTTTATATAATTTTAATAATCTCATAATATTTTTTATTTTTGTCAGATAAATCTTTCGACATATTGCTAATCTTATTATTTTTAAAAGAAAATTATTGTTCAAAACTTTTGCCAACCTTCAAAATAGTTTTACCGCGAAGATTGGCGTTTAAGAACATTAGTTAACGAAAATAAAAACAGAACAGAAATTATGACTACAAATATTTAATTACATGAGAATGCAATATATAACAAAAAAAAAATTAATTGCTGTCGCTTATATTGTTATTATTATTTATTAGTAACAACTTCTTAATCCAAAAACCATGTCATTATGTATGGATACATTATTATTAAATTAATATCACACGTTCTTGTAACCACTAAAGACTCCTGTACTATATTGTCACAATACTGCCTAAAAATTTCCACGAGTTAGATATAAATCTGTTGCCATGTTCATTGTTAATATTTTTACAACTGCAGCCTAAAACTTGTGCAATATTTCATTTCATGAGCTTTCAAAAGCCGCATCACAATAGGCGGCCAAAGCATCCTGGGGCCAATCACTTCAAAGTCTTCCAAGGTGGTCAGATGCTGGGGAGAACGTGAGGATTGAAAGAAGGATTTGACCATTGTTGGGCAGGACATGTGCCGGTTATGACCGTTTCCTTTTGTGGTGTCCGGTTATTATTTATGATCCAAATCCTTCCGATTGTTACATCACAGCTTCCAATATCTGTTGGGATTAAGAAAATATTTCTTTCCGGGTGCACCGAATCCTCAAATAAGAACGAAAGTACTGGGATCGTCAACAACTATTGAATTAATTTAAAATTAAAAAAATATATAGTTTATCGATCCTTATACTTATGTGTGTAAGTAGCTTACAATTGCCGTCAATTACAATTATTTTATTATTACCAACAATATGACAAAAAAAAAATAACAGATCCCTCCCACGAACGTGATGCAGTATTTTTTTTAAATCTATAAATATATCGTACCAGTAGGTACGCAGTCCAACTGAATTTTTTTTTTAATATTTATTTAAATTAATTCTGGAAAATTATGTTATCAGTATGAAAGTTGGGCCTTCAACGAACTTATTTCAATTTACAAAATAATATGTTAATTTCAGATGGCTTTGGAATCACATTCATTTTTTATTTTATGCGGATTGGTCATATGAAGGAGGGGATGGTGAGATAGATATACTAACTACACAAGTAACAAAATGTGAGAGGATGTCAGCTTTGCAAAAGACTAAACGATATACTAAAAAAAAGATGAGTAAGAATGAGTTGATGTAAATAAAATATATTTTTAACAGAAAAGTGCAGCATTATTTCCTGTCCGGTGATTTTGTGGTGGTAAGCAAAATGATTACATGCATTTTAATTCATGATATTATGTTAATACCTTTCTTATAAGTAAATAGATAGATCGAGCATTAATACAATTGGAACATACTGAACGACAGAGTAAATTATAAAGCTGTAGCGTAAAACGGGGCTGCTTTGCACATGTTCCAGTAACTTTTTGGTGGTTTCTTTTAACACCCAAAATTGATTATTTTTTGCTCCAACGGAACAACGTGTCCTTTGGCTATCGAATTCATTAAAATATCAAACCCCCTAGTCCCCCATAATTTTATTTCTATTTTTAAGTGTCAAAGTTACCCGAGTGTGGGGTTACTTTGACATGGCATTGAAATACAACATAAGTCAAAGATCTAAAGTGTAAAGGTTACTTTGACATCATTTTGATAAAAAAATATTAATTCTTAATGAATTATATAGAAAACGACGAGTTATTAAAATCAATTCGTCATGTTAATTAAAAAAATATTTAACATAATAATACCCAACAATTAGGATACAATTATTGGCACGTAATCAGTCTTTGTATTCATAATTAATTTTAACATTATTACAATCAACTCAAGCAATAAACTTAACAAATTTTAACAACAATAGAAAAAACTAAAAATAATTATTAATCTGTATCCTCGCACAGCATACACTCATAGGCAGGATTATTGAGCATTTGTTACACAGGTCACAAATCTATAAAGGCGCTATATTAAAATAGCCCCAAAAACTGTCAAGTTACCCTTAAAGTCAAAATAACCCAGTTTTACGGTATATGTAGAGACAATTTATCATCATATAATTTTTAATTGATTTCAATGGAGTATTTTTGCATCCTGTTTTCAGAAATTATTGATCAAACCACTGCTATCGCAGGCCAGTTTTAAAATATTTTGCATCAATCTTATTGGACACCGCGATGCGGACGGCCTTACGATATGAATTTGAGTTAAATGGTTAATTTATTCGTTTCTATATTCAGTGGAGGCCATTTCCTCGCAGTAAAGATGGATAGCCTTCTCCACTATCGGATAGATTGATGTACGAAGCGGCTTGGCTAATGATAATATGCAAATCATATTACAGAAACACGTCAACTATGTGGTTTACTAGCTCAACTCTATGTACCTATATATATGTATTCCACGAAAATCGTCAGGAAAACATTTAGTGATCTATAAAATAATACGTGAAAATTGTTGATGTTACAATAAAAAGCTACATTTTTTTATATAACATGTTTAAAGAGCCATGCGACCCGAAGTTCAGTGGATTAGGTTAGGTTAGATTAGGTTTGGTTAAGTTGGGTTATATGGAAAATATAACCGGACAGCAAACACTGTAGACACCGCACCAACACGTCGCAGGAGCTTGTGAAGACCTACGCTAAGGTGGAGCGAAAATGTACTCAAAAAAAAAAAATCAAATACTATTAGAGATCAAAAACTGAGGTCGCCAAATAGATATCATGACACATGAAAACTTCATTGTGGATTACGATATAATTAAAAGCAATAATACCAATGATTGCAACACAATGTTTGTTAACTTGGTAAAAACCACAACCAGTTAGTTGTTTTTACTAAGTTAACTAACATTCTGTTATAATGTCTAACCACAAAGTTAATGCTTTAAATATGAATAATAGCAATAATTTTAATTAAGATACATTGTAGATGTCTCACAGAGACGATGCTATTTATAGGGAAATTATGTATGGAAATTTTTATTGGGCGTTTGCAGGGCTTACGTTGTGTCTTAAGACTGGTCAGTTTACATCACCAATTTCACCCAAGATCACACATATACTAATTTCATTGGAATTTTTATTGTTTATGTACCTCATTTACATTCATTTATACAACTACGCTATCGCCATCTACGGTTGAAATTTGTCATTCCCATGAAACAATATATTGATTTTCCACTGGCAAATAGGTTTTTGTTACTAGAGTATGAAGCAATATTTTTTAATGTAGGTATACTAATGTATAGGTAGGTACATATTTGATATTCTTAGAACATACTAAAAAAGTATTGCAAAAATTTTATTTAAGTTATAAAGGAAATATTTAAAATTATTTTTACTATTACAAATGTGCAGCTCCTAAAATTAAGTTAGTTGATGGTTAACAAATCACATTTTATTTGTAAAGTTAAGATTTTTTCACAGCATAATTCCTTGATAATTTAAATATTTCCCAATGATAAATATTTTTCTAAGTAGTTTATCTAATTTATTTCATTATATTCATATTACTTATAGATTAATATAGAGATCTCTTATTAAGGTTTTGAATGTCCATGTTGTATATAAACTGACCGCATCAATTTCACGCGGTCTCAATTTACCGCGCAGGAAATAAACACGAATGATTATGATGACATTACGTATTGTCCTGCTGATACAACGGGTAGATAAGTAGGTTCCTGGAATCTGTTTTCGTTCCATAACTGAATCTAAATATTATAATCCAGACTGCTTTATTTCTAAATGTATGTTTAAAACATTTTCGATAATAAACAATGCACTATTCTAAGCGCGTTACGTATCCAACAAAGGTCACCTCATGTCATGTTCCCTGTAATCGTTCAGACGGAGGTTCTCAAAGTTGTTCACTTCGCGAACCGTGTATTGATGTGATGTGATTCCACTGTGGATGTCTGTCTATATATTGAATTTTTTTCTTTAGTTTTCTTTTCTTTTTCTTCTTCTTTCTTTTTCTTTTTCTTCTTTTTTTTTTTCTTTTCTTTTTCTTCTTTTTCTTTTTCTTTTTCTTTTTCTTTTTCTTTTTCTTTTTTTTTTTCTTTTTCTTAAAAATAGAGACGCGAACACGGAATACGTGTCACATCAATATTCTTACTAATTTCAAACTAAGCTAAACGCTTGTGCTATGAAAATAGGACTATTATATTGTTCGAACCCGCGACCTTTGAATCACGAGGCGAGAGTCCTAACCACAAGATCAACAAGCAATTAATATTATAAATCACGTAACTATGTGATAAATAGGCATATATTGACCGTCGATACTAGGGATGGTCAAACCGCTATTGTAACCGTTTACAAAGGTTGCAGTTGTATTTGGTAACTGAGATATAACTGTTCATCTACCACCGATGGTTGCCTGCCGAAATGTGAAAAATTCCTTGCCATTTCCATAACCGATTACCAATCAACGGTAATACATTTGGATGTTTTAGTAATAGAAATCAGCTGAAAATGTTTTGTTACCTAAATCTAATACTAGCACAGTCCAATATCATTTCACCTATCGAGGAGTATCATTTTTTAATGCTCTTCCCAATGAAATGAAGACAGAAAATAATTATAGAAATTTCAAAACTAAATTGAAAAATCTACTGCAAAAATTAATCACACCAACGCAACGCTATGTTAAATATCTTATCAAAAACAATCAATTTATACTTTTAAATGTTATTACAATAACTTCTTAATTTTTATAACTTAATCTAATATTCTTATATACATTATATTTGTCGTATATTATATCCTTTTACACTATTCTAATCTAATGCTACAAATGATTACATTATCAATATATATGACAGTGCCCTCCACTTTTAAACAAGGTGGGTTAGCGTTAATATTCTCATTCTCTATTCTCATAAATGGAATTAAATAAGTAAATTTAAAAATATACCAAATAACAAAAATACTAATGCCATACTATGCTTAATTTACAAATTGAATACGTTTAAGTGAGAAGTAAGTTTTCCATAATTTGCAGGACATTACAAAAAAAATCCAGGGATGTTTAAAAACAATTTTTTTGTCTACTTCGATTTACCTTTGCGGTCTTCATAAGCCAAACAAGGATTTTCATGATCACTTTTTTGAGTAATTCAATTATCTCACAACATACATATTTTTAAAACGTACCTACCAAACTTGATCTTTATTAGTAATAAAACAATTATTTGTATAAATTGGTACCCACAGTATGAAAAGTCGGGTATTAACAATGCATTCAAATTTTCAACCTGCCACAAGCCTACAGATAAAATGCAAGATCATGTAGTACGGAGACATACTAGTCATCTCGTTAAATCCGCACAATTTCAACAGTCAGAAAATCGTCTTTCTGATTTGTTATTCGTTTTGTGTTAAGTCATTTATTCAAACATAAATTAGAAATTGATTTATTTTAATAGGGTTTCGCAAGTTGACGTCGGATAATATAAATATAGTAGACACTCAATATTCGTCATTAATTCATTCCCATCAGAAAGATGAATGTGAAAGAAGACGAATATTAAACGAATTTTTCTCATAGGAATTAAGTAAAAATGTTTCAATACGTAATTATTTACTGTACATTATTTAACAGAGTAAAATTTCACTCGAAAATCGATTTCCGAAATCATCGTGTTCCGAACACACATCACCAGAATCAAGAAAGGTGGAGACGAGAATAAGGAAGGGAAATGGAAGGTAAACGGGAACGATAGATTGAACTGTAAATGATAAAAATTGATGGCATATGAAGCTCGACTTACCTGCCGACTACACTTCTTTCTTGAATAACGAATATGGAAAATATAACAACAAATACACTTTCATTACGTATAAATCACTGCTTATTAATGCTTTATCGTTATGGCAGACATTTACTTTTTTGATGCCGTAAATATATATATGTAGGCCTGCTAAAATACGCAAATAAAATTATTAACAGAAGAAAATAAAAATGATAAAAAATAGCAATCAAATAAATAGTAAACAAAACTTGATGCACTTTGAATCACTATTGAAATCTGTATAGAGCTATGAAAATTACCAGATATTTAACCAGTGTGACTTTTATGAGATGGAGCCGTATATCCAAATATGTTTACCCTCTGTACTCAATTAACTATACATAGTATATTTTTTAATTTTAAAAAAATAATAGGTCTAATGGTTATCCGTTGTTGGAGGTGCTATACTTCTATATAATATGGAATATACCAAAATAAATTTAAATCAACACACGACGTATTCGATATTTCTTTGCGTAACCTCTCTTCATTATTTTAATGCACAGTATAATTGGAACTGCCTACATTTTCCATTTATATTGCCCGCCTTTACAATCTCATTAGCCATTTCAAATGCAGACACATTTTCATTGAAGTATTTTCCGACTCATGTTGGGTTTATTAGCCTTCCCAATAATGCGATCGTGCCTGCGACCCGTGAGGTAGTTGAGGGGATTCCCTTGCATCCACCTTGTGTAACCATAACTCCCTTTCGTAATAAATAATGCCGTTTGATTATTAATTTTGAATTCCCGTGTAGTTTGAATTCCGCAGATGAGATGCGGATAACGTCGCACCGAGCGGAAGAACATCGTGCACAAAAGTGAGGCGATAGATTCAGCCGGGTATTTTGCGTGTGCTTGCACAGTAAACGTTTTTTGTTGGGTTGAATATGCAATTTCTTTACAGGCTTTTAACATTTGGATGGGCAATTTCAAAAAATCCCTTGGTCCGTTTTCCGGAATGGATTCTCAGTTTAATATTTCACTTTGCTTTTGATATATTAAGGGATTACGACACTCTGGGAGCTTAAAATTTAAATAGAAAATAAGTAAACTTTTCCGGAAAAGAATTTTATTAAAAAACTAGCTGTATGTTATGTAACCCATCAAAATATTGGTACTTATACTTGTCGGTTCCTAAGGAATAAGTATTCATTTGTTTATTTGTTATTTTTATTTTTAGTTATTTGTTAATAAATTACAAATATTTATAAAAAATTGAGAGATATTTTTTCAGACTGCTCCCAATTTTACAAAAGACGGTGTTTTACAAATCGGAAATGGTACATTAGATATTTCATTTCTTAATAAATACATGACCTTTTTACGGGACTCTTGCATTTCAGTCACGGCGGAGGAGCTCCACGGAAATAATTAATCACCTACTTGTACAAAATCTCTCAATTTTTACCTTAAATTTAGGCTTCCGGAGCGGTGTAACCCCTCAAATGAAGGTATTTAAGTCCTTGCTGGATTATGAAGAACTATGTATACCTACCTGTTTTCTATCAATTCAAGCACTAGCGGATATGAAGCCGAGATTAGATAGATGCATTAAACATGTGGTTCTGGCGGCGTTTGCTGCATATCTCACGGACAGCTTATAGAACAAGCAACTCCATTTTACTTTAAATAAATGTTGAGTTGAGGCTATCTTCTACAATACACTTGAGCATGCTGAAATTCTTCGAGCATGTCGTAAGATATACAAGTGCAGAGGCTGCTGTTACCAGGCAGGAGTTGAGGGAACCCTTCGCCGCCGAATATCACCAACTAGATGGGCGAATCTGTTAAAAAAATAATATCTGTGAACAATGGCTCAGATCAAGAAGCCAAAAAGAGACCACACCTGCTCTGCCAAGAGTATAGCGAAGAAGAAGAAGAATTTTCATATAAAAAAATACAGTTGGATATTATTTTTGTTTCTAAAAACATCTTAATCGAGATACAAATATGTCCCGATTATAAAGTACATTAGGGGTATAAAAGCAATGTAGAAGAAGTGTAGTCACTGAGGATTACTGATGTAGAATATACTGAATTCGATATTCTATGGGAAATATAAATATTAGGTCCTTACATATGAAATTGGCGTTTTGCCGTACTGGCAAATTTGATCTCAAATATCTTCTCTTTGGTTAGGAATTCCAAATCCAAATTTATACAGCTATTTACTCATGTATTTGTGTTTTGAAAATTATAATTCATTTGTTTTTTCCTCAATTGTTTTTTTCTTTGCGTCACTCAGTTTACAAAATGAAAAACTTGAAATATCGCGTTATTTACGAGTACGAGTTCCACCGTGGCACCAGTGCTGCAGAAACGGCTCGAAGGATTAATGATGTGTATGGCGATGGTGCCGCAAAAGAAAACACAGTGCGTTTTTGGTTCCAACGTTTTCGTTCTGGAAATTTCGACCTGCAGAACAAGCCCCGTGGACGGCCGGAGACCAAAGTTGATAATGAAGAATTGAAGGCTATTGTGGAAGCGGATCCATCGCAAACCACATCCGAGTTAGCTGCAGGCTGCGGTGTTAGTGATAAAACTGTTTTAATCCACTTGAAGCAAATTGGTAAGGTGAAAAAGCTTGAAAGGTGGGTACCTCACGAATTGAGTGAAGCAAATCAACAAACGCGCGTTGACTGCTGCGTTGCATTACTCAACCGGCACAATAATGAAGGGATTTTAAATCGAATCATTACCTGTGATGAAAAGTGGATCCTGTACGATAATCGGAAGCGCTCATCGCAATGGCTGAACCCTGCCGAACCAGCCAAACCATGCCCCAAGCGAAAATTGACTCCAAAAAAGTTACTTGTGAGCGTTTGGTGGACTAGTGCTGGTGTCGTTCACTACAGCTTTCTTAAATCTGGCCAGACGATTACGGCAGATGTCTATTGTCAGCAACTGCAAACCATGATGGAAAAGCTAGCTGCTAAACAACCGAGGCTGGTTAATCGCTCTAGGCCACTGCTGCTTCATGATAACGCTAGACCACACACTGCACAACAGACGGCTACCAAATTAGAGGAGCTTCAATTGGAATGTCTAAGACATCCACCGTACTCTCTGGACCTTGCCCCAACAGATTACCATTTTTTTCGAAATTTGGATAACTTCTTGCAAAGGAAAAAATTCAACTCCGATGGGGCAGTCCAAACCGCCTTCAAAGATTTTATTGATTCCCGTCCGAATGGTTTTTTTAGTAAAGGGATCGATGAACTACCTATGAGATGGCAAAAGTGCATAGATAGCAATGGTACATACTTTGATTAAATATATATATTTAATAAAAAAAATCGGCTTTATGTTCCTCCCATACTAAACGCCAATTTCATATGTAAGGACCTAATATATAGATAAGAAACAATTTGTATTAATCAATTAGAAAAGACGTACAGAAAAAATAAAATTAACGAAAAATATTTTAATTGTCACCGGGACTCGAACCACGGACCTCCAATTCTATCCGGGAATGGCACGTTATCCAATTTCGCCATGACAGTCCTTTTTCGACCTTATATGTAGTAGTCTTTTTAATTGATCAACATTTTTTTATTCCATTTTTAAAGCAATCCACAATTAAAAAGAGACTACATGTAAGGTCGAAAAATTTTCGTTAATTTACCAGACTGTCATGGCGAAATTGGATAACGCGCCATTCCCGGATAGAATTGGAGGTCCGTGGTTCGAGTCCCGGTGACAGTTAAAATATTTTTTCGTTAATTTGATTTATTCTTTATGCCTTTTCTAATTGATTAATAAATAAAAATTAATAATTCACAGAACTTTGTTCTGAAATTGCAACTTCACAATAAGAATGTGTCTCCTTTAATATAATATATAAATAAGAATCTATCGATCTATCTATCCATTTCTTCCAAAATTGTGTTTCCAAATAACTATTAAAAACAAAGTCAACAATATCCACTTCAACCCATCAACCCCCAGGGGTTTCAAAGGAACCAGGTCACGTGACAAAATCGATTTTAGACTAAAAGATCGTAATTTTTATTTATTTATTTATTTATTTATTTATTTATTCATTCATTTACGCCTAAATAGGCTTTTACATATGTAGGTATATAACAGTTATTTGCAAAAATAATATAAACAGAGAGAAAAACAAAAAAAAAGAAAGTGTATATAATTTACATTATGGCGGAATGAAGCGCTCTCAGTATCGCGCCCCTATACTGTGACAGGCCAGAACCAAACACGTCCGCTATGTTTGTATAATTGTAATTAACATAAAGACAACAATATCCAATTATGTAAATAGCAAAAGCAGCAATGTCCACTATTTGGTATTGGTGTATGGTATATAAACAGAGAGAAAAACAAAAAAAAGAAAGTGTATATAATTTACATTATGGCGGAATGAAGCGCTCTAAGTATCGCGCCCCTATACTGTGACAGGCCAGAACCAAACACGTCCGCTATGTTTGTATAATTGTAATTAACATAAAGACAACAATATCCAATTATGTAAATAGCAAAAGCAGCAATGTCTACTATTTGGTATTGGTGTATGGTATATAAACAGAGAGAAAAACAAAAAAAAAGAAAGTGTATATAATTTACATTATGGCGGAATGAAGCGCTCTCAGTATCGCGCCCCTATACTGTGACAGGCCAGAACCAAACGCGTCCGCTATGTTTGTATAATTGTAATTAACATAAAGACAACAATATCCAATTATGTAAATAGCAAAAGCAGCAATGTCCACTATTTGGTATCAAACACAGAAATATCCATATTTAGAAGTTAAATATGTATTTACTTATACACTTACATAAAAGGAAAATTGAGGTGGCAATTGCTTTTAAAAACATATTTCTAATAAAATAAAAGCTCTCATCGATTCCAAAGAAATTTCTTTGAGAAGTAACAGATTATTTGTATGTATCTACCTCAATGATATACTGCTGTCGTTGCTTTTATATACTTAAATATTATAAATATTTTTTATGTAGGTATATGGTTTTTAGTGGACAAATGGATTTTTTCTTAACTAACAGTTATTTTAAATGTGAAAATTGGAGGGTTACGGGAAGTTTAATAATGAAAAATGTGACAACAATAGATTGGTATATTCCGTAAAAATAATTTTAAAACTTTTCGAACTATATTTATACTTTTTGTAATTTAAAATGGGAAACTGTATTTTTTAGTTCTCGTAGAGCACATACTTATGAATACACTACAGTTGCTTTTTCGAAAGTGGACTTAGGGATTTTTTGAAATTAGCCACCCATTTGTACCTACCTAGAATCATTTCACAGGCGAGGAATGTAATGTATGTAGATTCAGAGATAAACCAACCCATGCATTATTCTAATACTACGGTCGTCTAGCCGTTCATTTAGTTTGATAAGCGTATCTACACGCATACGCATCTTTCCACAGAGGTGATCAGGTTCCATGACAATTGCACACAAGAAAGGTGCATACAGGACAACTGTACATATAGATAAATGCACGCAGATGGCTTATTATTTTGCTTCTATGCCCTGTGTTCTGAAGCGGAGCTATCTTAACGTACTTACTTCTGGATAATGCCTTTCCACGTCTTCCGATCCAGAAAATTATCCATGAGTCTGTACTACTATTTGTAGTAGCCACGTTTGCATTATACTGTGCGCTATTTATCTGGTCACCGATATATAAAAATGGTCACAGTCAAACTATATTTTATCTAGTAGTCTAGAAAAATATTTCGATATACTCGCATATGAATATGCTAATCTAAAGATTTAGAATACGGTATTCATTAAACTTGAATATTTTGCTAGCTCTATACGATATTTAGCATATTTTTAAGAAATTATACTAGCTGAAGGTGATCATTTTAATATGAAATTTCATTCATTTGGAATTATCAAAGGCGAAATAATTTATTACGGATAAAAATTCACCCCTTTTACCTTTGACCAATCAGCTCCAACTGGTCCTAGAGTGTAACGGCCCTAAATTTGAAACAGCCACATACACTCAAAATATTTACATAGAATAAATCAATAATTATTAAATTGGATTTGTAGAACTAACTTTATTTCCATATACAGTAGCCGGCAAACATCTTGAAATTCTACGGCGTAGTGGGGGGAAGTTTGCGCATCTACCTTTCCACCAGCGAGACCCAAATTTCGTCTTCTGCGCATTCCCCCACCACACCAAATAATTTCAAGAAGTTTGCCGGCAACTGTACTGTGTAAAAATAATAATATAAGAAAACTGCCTTATGTGAGGTCTGCGTTATCTTTCTTTAAACCCACCCATACAGTATGTTTACATCTACGAATTCAAGGGCTGGTTTTCGGTTAGTATAATAATTATTTATCAACGCTGGATGTTTAAAGGAAACACAGAAGCGCACGCGTCCTTCCTATATCTGTGCGGGATCTCATAAACCTACAAACTACGGATGTTCATAATCTACCTAATGAACATTGCGCCGATGAGCATAGAGTAATTTTTCATTTAAATATTTTTTTACATATGTAATTCTTACTCGTTAGGATGCACGCTATCATCACTTTCTTTACTATGGCTTGGAAAAGCTCTACACAAACTATTGCCTCTAGTTATACGGTCATAATTTTCTCCTTCCAGAGCTCAGATTTCCAGAAATCTTTCCAAGTAAGATTGGATACAGTAGCCGGCAAACATCTGGAAAATTTTCGGCGTAGTGGGGAGAAGTTTGCGCATGTACCATTCCACCAAAGAGACCCAAATTTTGTCTTCTGCGCATTCCCCCACTACGCCAAAAAATTTCAAGAAGTTTGCCGGCAACTGTACTTCTCTGGATACGAGAAATCTAAAGCTTCATTCATCCGAACCATAACATCTTCAATCATAACTCTCTTATACAATCATATCCATCCAGTTTATTTTGAGTACGTATCATTTTTAAGATCAATATCTCAAATGCTTCAAGTCATCTTATCATTTCTTTATACGACCGCTGCGGGGTGGCACGGTCTGCAAAGTAGTATTAAAAAACCGTCAACCTGGAGACGATTGAGTAGGACCGATAAGGAAGCTTTTGCTCTTATAACGGTCCAGGGTAAGCGGTGGGTACCATTCGCAGTACCCGAATACGTCGCGTTGCCACACCCACCACCATTTGTGAGCCACCACTAACACGCGGGAAAGACGCTAACTGCTTCTCACTTTAGCCGTACTTTTGGGATCCCCCGATGGATTGGTTACCATCCACTTCACCCTCAAGTCCGTCGCCCGTCGATCACCGCATTGAGGTATGAGAAGCGTGGGCGGGAGAAGCTATGTCGGTCCAGGCCCTAGGACCAATGTATTGCGCTATAAACACCCGGCCAACCATCATGAAATGCTTTTTTTTATAATTCGAATTGATTAATAAGCACACAATAAATGAATTTGTGTGAATCATAAAACAGATCGGAGCAGTGTTCCAGCGCGAGGTGTTCACAGTTGGTTATTTAATTTATTGACTAGAAACCATATGTCGGGTGTAACGCGATACGAGCCTCGCGCCCCGCGGGTCCCCGGCGATCAGTCACCGCGCTGCAATCACAATCGGCCACCAATAATAAGCGAGGAAGGCTTCTACTCATTACTCGTGTCCTTTACAATCTGTTTACAAAGACAATACTCGCCTATTGACATATCCGCTTCCTTAGGTAATTAGTTCTCTCATCATATTACGGTTTACAATCATTTTATTCTATTAAACATGTAGAATATCAACAGGGAATACTGCAAATAAATAGAACATAATATATCGTCGCTGTATATATAATAAATCCTATGTGACATTTTAGTACATTCTGAAATAAACGTAAAACAGTTTTAAAAAGTAATTGCACAGACTAGATTTATAAAAAAAAAATTATATTTTACTAGGCAGATTTTCTATATGTTTTTTTAGTATATCTCCATTTTTTTAGTATGCACACCATAGCAATGTTTTTTAGTATATCTCCATTATTTATATGAACAATTGACAAATTGATCGGTTCATCTCAGAAAGTACTAAACGGCACATAGGATTTATTATATATACAGCGACGATATGTGGAGTATAAAAACAGAGGCAGCAATGTCCAGAAAAAATTTTAATGCAGTCATCGAGGATTACTAATTTATACCTACTGAATTCAACTTTTATAGAAACATAGTCTAAAAATTTGTAGGAAACATAATTTTGGAAGGGATAGTTATATAAAATCTAGAATTTAGTACATTTTAAAAAAGTAGTCCTCGGTGACTACATTTGAAACATTTTTTTTAATTATTTGAATATTGTTCCCTTTGTTTTTATACCCTACATATGTTATAAATTAACATGTTAATAACATAGTTCTTAATTTTAACGCGACGTAAGTTTATCGCAACATAGTGCGTGAGTTCCAAAGTCAATGAAGCCTTTTGAGTGATGACCCAATAGTGCATTTATTTATAATAATTTCAATAGTGTGTTGGATCTAAAAAAATTCAAATGCGCGCCGACATGTAGCAAACTCAGTTTAAAATGCAGTTTTATTTCACAGAATTGAGTGATCTTATAGTGGCTGTACCATAGTGCAGTCTTTGCCTGTTACTGCTGCAATGTGGAGTGACATCTCAAAGTCTACTGGACCATACCGAAAAAATATTTTCTTAGTCTTAGTAAAAATAATCTAGGATATATTTATTTTCACCATTAATTTAATTAATTAATTAAAGCTAATAAATATATATTCTACGTATTGCATGCTCTACATCCACAATTTTTATATGAAATTATTATTAAAAAAACAATTAAAAAATAATTTGTTAGTTTTAGTTAAAATAATCTAGGAATTTGATATTTTCACAATTAATTAAATTTATTAATTATAGCTTATAAATATATTTTCTACATATTGCATGCTCTATATTCACAATTTTTATATGAAATTAATATAAAAAACAAAAAACCTATATTCGTTATATTTTTTATCTAATAATTACAACACATTTAACACTCTGATAATGAAACTATTCATAATAATTAACTTCCGTCTCCGAGAAATTCTACGTAGATAAAAAAAATTATGTGCTTTTTTCTACTATTTATGAATATGCTTTCAACACACCATAAATTCGCACGAATTTTAAATGGTTTATCTTATTTTAGTTACGGCTGCAAAATTGTCGAAAAAAACGTATCGTATAAATAGACATGTAGAATTACCCCGTCACAGCAATATTATTAATAACTAACCATATGGAGACAGCCATTTATTTTTTGCGATACCTGCAAATCCCGAGAGGCAATAAAACTTGTGAAATATTATTTCAACATGCATTAAAATAACAAATTCCCTCTTTGATACGCGCTCTGGGGCGCAATTCTCAAAGCTAAAATAGTCCCAGCGTGTCCTCGACCGGCAGGGACGTCTCGCGCGCGAATTGACAAGTAAAGCGATTGAGGGTGGCAAATTGGGGCGGATAGTAAAAAAATTATAAGAATTGTCATCAGAAGACTTTAAGTGTCCATTTATCAACATGGTGTTAAATACTCTGTCGGGAAAAAGGGCAAAGCCAATAAAATTATGTATGTTGTAAAAATGCGGCAAAGGGCTGCGAAATTGCATTTTTACTCTGGAAGGAATTAGACCAGGTCACAAAAGAATGCAGCTTCCAAAGATCACACGATTTACACATAAAACGACGGTTCTAATAAATAGGGTTGACTCACCCTATTTATTAGAGCAAATAGGTTTAAGCTGTCCTACATACTCAACGCGTTCAAATAATTTATTTTACCCAAACTTTGGTAGGACTAACTATTTAAAAAACTGCTTTGTAACTCGTTCCACTTCAAAATACAATCTGTTAAATTCTACAAATAACCTAGACATTTTTATTGACAATTTGCTTTTATTTAAAATGAAACTTCGTAATCTCATTTATGATTATTGAAATAAATTTAATACTTCTTTAATTGAATCCCATTCCCTCCCTCTTCCCACCCTTCCCATTTTATGGATTATCATAATTTAAATCTTTGAAATGATTACCTGTCATAATTTAAACTTTTATCACATATTCTTTATCATTTTTTACTTAGTTTTTTTTTACCAGCTTCGAGGAAACTCATGAAAAAAAGATGATGATAAATTAATATTTTTTTGATATTATATAATTTTTTTTTATTACATTGTAGGTACTGTATGTTTCCTAAAATAAAATAAAAAGAATAAAAAAAGGCATTTATCACTTTTTTTACCAATGCATATAATATACTCTTCTCCGCAATTCTCAAAATTTTAAAAAATGTTTCTACTTTTTCACAGAAAAAAAAACTTACGTAAAAACAAGTATTTGTATATAAATCCATCTTCAAACAGCTCTCCTGTGAAATTGCTTATGTCTTAGTATATAGTAAAAGTCATAGAAATCATTTGTTTCACAATAGTGAGTACATATAACATTGTGATGATATCCGGACACACCCGTTTCCCAGACATTTAACACCATTTTTGTAGAACAATTACTTTGAAGGGACTTACACGGACTTATATGGCAGTCACTATGATTTGGCGCCATATTTCACACGCGTGCACTCGCACCCGACGTCTGCGCGGCTCTCATTCCTAACATACATTTTTCCTCACAAGTGCCTACAATAAAAGTTTCACCCTGGATTTACTGTAGTAGGCGCATATACACCAGTGTCAACAATATTTTTCCTAACATTTTGTAATTTAAAAAAACATATTTTACGGAATGCAAAATATAGGAGAGACGGAACTCTAGAATTTGTTTGGGGCGCTTTACCTAGGGACGTCCCTGTCGACCGGCGTTTATGCGAGAAGATTTTTTCCCGAAATTCCCGTCGATAATATCGCTACCGTCGGGCGCGGGCGGGGCGCCCCTCTCTCCCCGAACCGCACATAAATCAAGCGCGGTGCCTTCATTTTTTATGAAGTACCGCCGGGAAATGCGGGGCGCGATATGGCAAGGGGTTGCGCGCAACGCTTGAGATAGCGGGCAAGCCTTCGGGTAACTGAAAAACACATCTATTCTGTATATTCCACGTGTGATGTAGGAAAAATGTGCTGGATTGCTTCTTCATACACTTGATAATACACGTGATACTCAAATTAATTTAAGTAAATAATAACTCGAACCTGGACCTTTACTTGGTCGGAAAAATGGGATTAAGATAAATTATAGAAGTCTCAAACGTGTACGGAAGTCTTTTTTATGGAATGGCTCAGGACTCACGGCCTGTATGAGCTGGCTTAAGTGTTCATTCTACAAAATGCAACGTTCACCAATTCCATCGTAAGAACATTCACACATTACCTATCTAATTTTTTGAAGTTTTATATATGTTCCAAATCTGAAAACCTTTATTTGAAGGGACTATATACAGAGACATCTGTTCTCATAAAAAATATACATAGATTTCAATTTATCACTTCCAGTGCTGAAAACGCCTATAGGCGTTCTCAAAAACATTCGCTGTGTGTTTCTTATATAAATAGGTACATACGTCTCTTTGAGACTTTAATTTATCTTGATTAATAATTATCCCTCTGTGGACAAAATCCAGTAATTCTGTTTATTAATTAATATTATTTTATTGACATTTTTAAAAATATTGATTGTATTATTTGTATAAATCTACTTATATTATTTAATTAATTACACCTACATGTTTCGAAAATACCTTTCCACAGTCAGGGTATTATATATATGTCAAAATATCAAAATGAATAATGTCTTTTGTTTTTGTTTTCCTAAATTATTTGAAAATTTATTTTTTAATGTTATTGCTAAAGTTCTTGATTACTCGCAATTATTGGAAAAAAATTAAGAATTGGGCTGGTAATTAAATTTAATTGATTATTAATAATATTTTATTTACTATTACATGCTTTACTAATTTATAATGATTCTAAATTATTCAATTTCAGACAAAATTATTTTTCTGTAAAATAGAAAGTCCTAATTTTTTATCAAAACCGTGATCATTTTCTAATAAATGATTTGAAAATTCAGAAAAACAATTATTATTAAGACATCTCAAATGCTCTTTAACTCTTACATTGAAATTCCGACCGTTTTTTTCAATATAAAACGCTATACATTTATTTTTTTTATAAAAATATTGTTCGAAAAATGGGATACTTACAGATTACTAGGTACAAAACGCAAACAACAATCATCATCGTCATCACTGTTGGCTCTCAACCCTCAACCTCAACCCCTGGTGGGTATTGGCCTCCTCAAGAGTCTTCCTCCACTCATCTCGGTTTTGTGCCAGCTCTCTAGTTCTGGACTCCAAGGAAGATGTGTATTTGACAACATTGTCGCTCCATCTTCGTTTTGGCTTTTCTAAGCTCCTTCGCCATATTAATGGTCTTGAATTCAGCAGGGACTTCGGTGCTCGATGTTCAGTCATTCCCTCCACATTATCCAAGTCTCCCCTAATAATTTGGTGACACAGAGCTCCTTAAACAAATTATAGAGTCGTTCTCTCTACATGACTTCGCCACCAAAGTCTTACCAATTTTGTAAATGTTGTGACAGTGACTGTGAATTTTTATAAATAAACTGTCTGGATCTCTATTGTATTTTCATAATAAATATTCTGGATGGCTTCCTGTCAGTTATCAGAAAGCCAAGACAATACATTACTTAATTCAAATGCAACCCAATATCGCAATTGCAAATATTTTCTGCCTACTCCAGCAAAATACATACGTATAGGTTATTCAATGTAGGTATCAATGCAAAACTTGAAGAGACTCGGTATGGAATGAAATTTAAAAAAAAATTAAAAAACGTCTATTGTAAAAAATACGTTTTTTTACTAGGGGATTAAATCATTAAAAATAAATACTTTAATTTAATCATTTCACACAGACTCTAAAGAGTAAAAGTATATGCAAAATTTTAACAAATAAAGGTAGCTTTACCAATCAACCATTTAAAATATTTCAGGAGATATTGCAGACCTAGAAAAATAAATATGGATCTCACGTGAAAATTCTTAATGCAAAAACTATTACTTAAAGAATTACTGTTCCCTGGAAGCTTGAAATTTAGAAATTGGTTATTTTTTTACATGGAGGTTATTAAAAATTAATAATAAAAAATTAAGAAAAAATGAAAAAGGCCGCGTCATGTCCGTTCCCGTGGAGCTCCTCCGCCGCGACTGAGATGCAACTTTATCGAATACATATTTGTTTGAATTCAACAGAAAATACTTTCAAGTTTCTATTTTGAACTGAAATACCTAAAATGAGTATGTGTAATATGTAAAAATATATCCGAATATTATGTATATTAAACCGGCATACTCATGTATGCATACCAGAAAAATATACCAGCATATGTATGAATATTATTAATGGATTTGGCGTTAGCATTATAGAGATTATTAATGGTGATCATAAATGGGTGAAAAACATAAACAATGTTGAATATTTCACTTTTCGATGAGAGATTCTGTTACTCTCGAAATTTTAGTACGTACCACCTAGTAAAATTATTATGAAATAATGATGAAACTCATATAGAGGTAATAAAGTATATTTTATTCATCCAATTTAATGATCATCATAAATACCTAATATCTGCAACGTCACTAGCAGATTTGTTTTCTGTAGGTAATAACTTTCTGTGGGCAACAAACTACCAAAAAATACTACATATATAGGTAAGCACGTATGTATTAGTACATTTCTCGAAAACCAATTCAAGTAGGAGAAAAACTATAAAAGAATACGCATTCCTGGTATTATAGTTCATGAAAACTGCAAAGCGGCGAGCACGCGACAATAGAGAAGTTTTGCAGCAACTCGGAAGAGTACGCGACAATCCGCGCCCGAACTATTAGAAATTATTATAACCGCCCGCGCACCCACCCGCCGGCTGATTTAGTGCGGCGGAAGCTACCCTCCCGTCCGCCTCCCCCGCCCGGGGTCGCGACTCACACGGCGCGGGGCCCCAAATCTTGAGAACTTTCCTGAAGGGATTTCCCAAATCAGAGGAACCTTGCCCTCCATCGCGTGAGGCGGGATCGTTTCACGGCGTGGACGTGTGTTTGTATTAACTAATTAGTGTGTGACTTTCCGACGCACCTAGGTAGGGGTAACACAACATGATTCCGTTTTTTTAAGGGTTGCTCGTGACATGTATTATCTCTCCAATCCAAAACGCATACACGTCATTAACCACCCTTATGCAGGTAGGTATACTGTTTAAATCGTGCAGTGAGGAGGTACATTGAAGCATCACTTTTACTTATACATATAATTTGGTAAAAAAATTGTAATTAAATATTTATCTTGCCTACTATACAGGGATGACGTAGCACTAGCAGCTAAAAGTGAAGCTGAAGGTGTAGATAAGCATGAATAGTGAACTTCTGATGAATGTTAGTATGTGTAGTAATAGTGTTCTTGAGAAACGAAAGAATGATAAAGTGTGATATAATCGTAAAGAATTAATTTCTACATAGAACAAGTGAACGAATCTGTGTATTGGGGAAGTACATTTACTAGGGACAGCAAAGCTGAGAAAGATATCGAGAGGATGATGGCTGCGGGAAACAAAGTAAATGGTACACTGAATAATAGCTTTTATGCCAATTAAACAAGACTAGCGGTTCATAACGGAATTCTGGTGCCAACTCTAATGTATGGAAGTTAAGCCTGGAATTGGCGAAGAAGGAATGAAAGTAGACTAAATAGAGTGGAAATGCGATCACTACGGCGCATGTGTGGAAAACCATCGGTCAATTAATTAAAAGTTAAAACTTAACTCAATGCTGGATGTAGCGTGGTAGAAAAAATAAAGAAAGAATAGCCGAGATGATTTGGTCGCCGGGGTTTCCGGGTTCGATTCCCGGTGAGGTCATATGTGTTTTTCTCAATCCTGTGTGTTTTTGTAATGTGTTTTTCTGCAGTTGTTAGTACTTGTGACCCACTGGAAATTTGTAACGAAAATATTTATTTGGCGAATAAGGAATGGGTAATTATTTGAAAATTTATATGGAGAAAATTATACTAGTGAATAGTGTTAATTGCACAAAGTCAAGCTCCAATGAAAAATATTCAGATGTTGACATTCTTTATGAGTATTTTAGTAACCTATTAAACTTTTTTACCTATTTCAACGCGCTCACTAACACAATCGTATGCACAGACACACCTACATAAAAGCACAAATACAAATTTTAGCCGTTTTATATTTTGTATGAATATCTAATTTAATCGTATTGTGTGTGGTTTATTTCATCGATAATTTCGCTAATGCTTTTACTTGGCTGTATTTTAATCAATTTTATTGGATTTTAAAAATAAAACGCTGCAAAAATTATTATTTCAAAATATGTTTTTATATTCTTTGATTATAAAAAAGTATCAATTGGCGAAGCTCCCTATCTGAGAACAAGAAGTGTAGGTACCTACATTTCTTGTTCTGAAGAAGGGATCGTCGCTCTCGAAATATGTAGAATTTTCGTAATAAAAATTAATCGTAGTAAAAAGAAAGAGCTTTTAATTTTATTTGTAATATGGCGCAACAAAGTGAAATTACAACATTTGAAGAAATATGTCAATTTTAATTAATATAACGAGGATAAAAAAGGCAATAGAAAGTTCAGTTTATTATTATTATATTTTTATTATTTACATATTTGTTTCTCCAAAACATATATGAAAATCGTTTATCAATAAAAGAAATATCGACAAAAACAGATTGGCAGAACTTTCTTTTGCTCTCCTGCACAGTTCGAAATAATCACTAACCCCCTTTTGGCTTTCTACCCTCGATATGTACTGTGACTGCTGTCCAATCTTCTAATTGTTCTTAAATATAAATTTAAAAACTCCAAACAATCAGACTGAATGTTTTTGATACACATAGGTATGTACACTTTTTTTATATATTTATTTATTTATATGTATACCCAAAACCTTCAAATAAAAAAGAAAAAGAAAAGTAATTTCCTAATTACTGTATTAAAAGAACATTATGAAATAAAATTAAAATAATGCTAACCTTCAGAGAGGAATTTTGATTTATATTTAATATATTTGTTAATTTTATAAAAAAATATATATTTAAGATATTACATCGTAAACTAGCAATCCCCATTACCTGCTCGAATTAATAATTGCGTGTACTGAAATATTTCCCAAAAAGGTATTAAATCCAGTTCTGCAACGAGCGAAATTCATCTTGCGAAAAACTTCCGGATTAAAAGCGACCAGTTTCATGATTTGCGGTCGCGCCACCCTCAGCGCCCACCCCCACGCTCCCACCCCCCACTCCCACCCCCCGCCGCGGCTACGTGCCGCGTGTTAATACACCCGACCAACGAGACAATGATTTAGGGAAGCTCCGAGCCGGAATTATTGCAGGCCACTCACATTTGTGCAAGGTAAACACCAGATATTTGCATGGCCTTATGGCGGCGGTAAACTAGCTGCCGGGACTGCGCCTTGCCCAGGGATTGGACACAATTTTACATAATTGGCGACACGTACCTGCGAGATTTCGAAATATAATAAGTATATTATTTTTCCAGTCAATCATCGTTTCGTATCTCACTAGCAGCACTGGAAGAATATTTATAGCAAAAAATCTTAACAAATGCCAAACGTCTCCGACGTTCATTTGTTTAATTTACAAATGAATATGTTACTAGTTATAATCCGTCATTAATTTAAAAAAATTACACATAAGTACGAGTAATTATGCAATAAACAATGACTGGTATTAATTATGACAGTATTTATGGCCAGTAGGTACCTACTATTGCATACGACAATTTACATTTATCATTATTTTAGTTAGATAGCTGATTGATCCTTGATCGTTTCTGGTCTTGAGTCGTGGCAATAAAGGAGATGGTTATCCCTAATCATAATGATCCTCGGATCTGAAGAAAGGTATTGTACTATTTTGTCACACTTTCAGAAAAAATAAATTCACAATTTGATCCTTCAACGGATCTGAAGGGAGGTACTTCGCTTTGACCACAGATAGTCATAAACGAATCACAAAAAAGGAATGAAAATAACAGAGATTATTGATTCTGACGCCAGACTTCTCAAATCACTCGAGCGCCATCCGCTAGATGGTGCTCTAACAATAGTCATATTCATAATAATGGATAGTTTTTTCATAATAGGATATTAGTATTTAAGTAGATAATATAAACGTAACATAACCCAATAATAAATAGTATTACTATGGCTAAAAAAATATTATTTGATTTTTATAAATTTATTGTGACCGAAAATCTACACTTTCCTGACTACAATAATTTAATTCGATACCGATATGTAATTATTTATAGGTACTGATCATTACATTATTAAATATTGACCATTTATTTTACGAATTACTAGCTTACTTTTTTTTGAAAATTCTGGCCAAAAAATGTCATTAAAAAATATTCAAGTTGTGAAAAAAATTATATAATCTATGAAACTAACCGTATATGCATCTTTTATTTTAGTTTTAATTTTACTTCAAGTTTACTTAAGTATCTTTTTACTATAAAAAAAATTGTATAACATGTTATCTAATCTAACACGTAATAGAATAAAATATAGAGCGTGATCATTAAATAAATTGAAACGCACTTTGTCTTAAAATTATTACATATACTACTATTTTTTAGTTCATGACACCTGGACTCATGAGCTACTCTAGGAAATACACGGTATTTCCCAACGACAACAAACGCCGGTAAAGTTCCACGTGTTGTAAAAAGGTTTTATTGTAAGGCTAGATATTAAAATGAGTACAATAAATAACCCTAATTCCTTTTTATAAAAGATTATAAAAACCTATATTAAACTTAAATAGATGCACCCTTAGCTTCACGTGTTGTATACATTCTGAGGTCTGAATTATATGGACCTTAATGAATAATTTCCCAGTTAAACGGCCAAAAATGTTAATGAATTTTTTATTACCTTACTTTAACTTACTTTGCAGCAATAAGTACATATCTATCTTTGGATATTTGTTAATTTCAAAATAGTCCATTGCACATGTACCTATTTTAATTAAAACACAATAAAAATATCGGTGGGAATATTTTAATAACAGAGGTGGTTCCGAGGTCGATTCCAGGTAACAAACACAACTTTATGGTTTTGTCAAGTCTGGTTATTTTTCTATAATATTTCGCTATAGTAATTGAGCCTCAACTTATTGTAGTGTAAAAAATTAAAATTAAAAAATCTATATAATAAATAATAGAGGAAATTTATGATTAAATGTATTAAGCATAATATAAAATATCTTACCATACTCAAAATACTGGCTTCATTAAAAATAAATAACTGACAAAATATCTACTACAATCCTTATGGGGTTAGACAGGGAGGATAGAGCGCTACAAACTTCTATTCTGACACAATTCTCGCCACATTCACACTCACATCTCGTGCAAGCTCGTCACTTTATTCCATAGTGGAGAATAAAGTGAATTGTACTTTGAGTGCAGTAATTGATAACGAATGTCTGTAAGCCGATTTGTATAATATTGAATAATTTATCATATTGCAATAGGTACTAGACTAGAATTTTTTGTACATATTGCGTGACACGTATTTTGTAGATACACGAAATACTTCATCATCAATTTTCTTCCTACATATTTTCAAACTAAGCTAAATGCGTGTGCATTAAAAACAAGGTCAAAGCAACGTCTCTTATAACAAGGCTTGAATCCTCCACTTAAACCACTAGAGCAATAAACACGTTTCTAATTAAATATTGCCGTATGAATTTATGGATTTGCAAAATAATGAACAATATTGCTTTTTAATGTGTTACGTAAATAGATACCACAAAATTAACCTGCCCAAAAAATGGTTGAATAAATAAAGAGTTAGCTTTAAAATTACTATCTATTAAATTGATAACTAGTCAAGAATCATGTTCATTAAAATTAGAATTTATAACTATTCCGCAATGATTTGAATATATTGACTGACCAGGACAAATTATAGAAGTCTCTCAGAGATGAAGCTATTTATATGAGAAACGTGTATGGAAGTCTTTATAGGGTGGCCCAGGGCTTATAACATGTATGAGCTGGCTTAAGTGATCACTTTACACAATGCAACGTTCACCAATTCCATCGTAAGAACATCCACACATTATCAAATTTTTGAAAGTTGTTGGTATATATATACCTATCAATTATAACCTAAATAAGTTTTTTTCATATATTTGAATGGACTCTACTAGAGACATCTATAGTCCTTCCTATGATATAGCTAACATTTTTAATCTATATATATAAGTGGAATAGTAAGCAATATTATTTTTAATGTAGGTACCTATAACCTATAGCTATGACGTTCTTTCGAATTATTTAAGCACATACACCAGGGGCGTGGTGTGAGAACAATACTATCCATTTTGAAAAGAAACCGAAATAATAAATAGGTATATCTCGTGACACTCCAATCACATATTATTCAGATTTTGACATTTCATAATATTCTGCCAGCTAAATATATAATTTTGATTTTTTTTTTTAAATATAATTTTAAATAAATCTTCTTGACCTCACTGCATGCCTCTGATATATACTAAAATACGTCTGAAAATTATAATTTTCAATTTTTATCTCCTTTCATAGACCAGTGGATATATACATTTAACAATATTTTTGTATATGTTCCAAGATCACCATCAGGTAGGTACCTACTGGATTTTATCCACAGAGAGATAATTATTAAGTGAGATAAATTCTAGAAGGCTCACAAAGAAGGAGCTATTTTATAAGGAGAAATTTTATTTAATTTATAAGTTGTAACTATCCCGCGACGATTTTAATATATTGACTGGTATTCGTCGGCGAGCAAGCCCTTGGCGGTTGCTTCGAAAATAGGCATTTAGTTGAGGAATGGTGTAAGCCGCGGCGGCCGCGGGCGTTGGAGTAAAAATAGAGGAAATTTGTGTTCTTGTAACATTAAACCTTAAATACACATCAATAAATATGTCAAAACGTTCCGCGGCGTCTATTTGCTATTGCACGTCGGGACGCCCGGAAAAATCTCACCAATATAAATATTTTGTTTCCTTTCTTAATATTTGAAACTACACGAATACCGGGAAACCAAATTCAAGGATGCGCTATTTACATTTCGGGAATATAAACAACGTCTCAGCATTGAATGGAGTAAGTAGTAGGTGTCTATCAATTCTTTCGTGGGTTTATTCCTTAAAGTATATAGGTCTTTTCATTTAAGAAGGACAGTCGATTAGGATGTGTAAGCCATGCGTACGGTTTCAAACACCAACACAACGAAACAATGTGTCTCGTACGCACTGCTTACACGTGCAATCACTCGCTGCATCTAATCTTCTCTTCGTCCACCTCTATTCTGACTCCTACCTTCTCACCCTTTTCCCCCATCCCTATTCCCGTGATACTATCAACTCTCGTTAATTTAACTCATTCTCCATTTATTGCCATTATTGTACTTTTACTTATACTTTTATATATTCTTAGCTTTCAAATGTTCTCTTATCCAATATTGTATGTACTTAATTTACTACGCCTTAAAAATCTGTGAATATTTGTAATTGGTTTATGCAATGTACCTACACTGTTCTCTAACCTAAAATGATTGAAACTGTTAATAAGAATTCCTTAATAAATAAATAGTTTTGGTAGTTATCCGTACCCGGCGATGCCCACGGTTCAGATTTAGTTATAATTTAAAATGGACTGTTAAGAGCTGAGGGGTGTCCATTTTTTTCAGACACCTAGTGTGCAACTGAGCAAAGTTTGAAACAAATTTGTATTTGTAGGAGCGGAGTAGACGGACATTTTTTTGTAGAAACTAATTATACCTACCCAGCACAGCATACAAAAAAAAAATTGTAATCTTATTCGGGTAGGTCAGTTTTAAATAGATACTTAATCACAAATCTTCTCACTTTTTAATTTGCGGGTAAATCTTTTATATACCTACACGAGACCGCTATAGCGTCGCGGTCAGTGACCCCTAGTATCTGGCAAAACGTTGGGCATCAGAGAGAAAAATATTTTATTGATTATTTAAGCAGGTATATGGCCATCTTATAGGGGCTACTAGGAACACATATCTCCAATAATAATAATTTCGAATGTCCGTCCGTAACTTCCTATCCAATAGCTGACCTCATTCCGTTTTAAAGATTAGTATGATTTCTAAATTGTTATTCAATAAAATGTTATAAAATTAATCAAAATTATTGACATTATGCTTTTTTAATGAAATACTTGAATGAGATTTTTTTAATATTTCAGTTTAATGAAAATTGAAAATAATAAGTGCATCCATTGCCATACCTATCACAAATGTCATTGGTATTAATTATTAATCAAAATATATGATTTCTTTGTAACAAAGGTGGATAAAAACAAGCATAATTCTCTATTTAATAATGTCCATCACTAACGTTATCAAGACGCTAGGTAGCGCTGTTCTCACAGCCTTAACTGGCGACCGAAAAATATATAGTAAAAGTAGGTAGGTAGGTAGGTAGATACTTCATTTTTGACAGGTATAATATTAACTTACCTAATCAGATTAGGGAATTTGAAAATACCTATAACATGTACTCGGTTCAATATTAGTTAGTATTGTCCTGAAACAAGTTATACCTATGGATAAAATAAAGGATTCAAAAATGTCAGGATAGAATAGTGTGACCTATAAGTAGGTACCTATCCACCATCGATATTAGATTTTTTGAACATTTTCGACTCATAATTTAGGCAGCAACTTACCTATAAGTTATTGTGGACTGGCTTTATTACACCTGTATACACCAAATTGATACTAAGCAGTCGATTTACAGCAAGTAAAACTTTAACATGTCTCGCCCTTTTGTATCTGCCTTACCCTTCGGAACACTGTGAAATGAGAGGCGGTGGGGTAGGTTCTGGTTAAGTATCTACCTCTCGTCTACTTACCCATCTATTCAAGAAGGTATTCCTACATTTCCATATGCGCGACTCATTTTATCGGCATTGCTCATACCATCATAATTCTGGCAACTGTAAAGCTCCGTGGAAGGCGAAAGTGACGGCCAGATGATGTTTATTATAATTTGGGGAATAAAAAATAAAATTATTGTTATTACCCAGTTGGATAAAATACAAATGACGCAGAAATTCTTAACAAATTTTGGAGACGGCCATATGTCGCGTGTTTTACGATAATATTTTCGGAAATAGAGTTCCTCTAGTTTACGCCCCTTATTAAATTGACAAAGAAAAATGAACACACTTAAACTTGTCAAGAAATATAGTTTAATGTGTTTTTTATCGAGACCAGATTTATATGTTCACCTAGTCACTCAATGACGTTTTATTAAATTAGTTCATTTTTAAAATTGATGTCTCTTTGACTACTAAAATAAAGCTCATCTAATTTAGTGGGCTTAATCAGAAAGGTACCTACCTGCCTTAGAATGGTCTATTCAATGGTTTTTTTATTTATTGTTAATCGAATCAATATGGAATATGGTAAATTCAAATAGGTAGGTATATTTCGGGCACATGCAGTAAGTTCGCATTGGAAAAACATTGAAATAAAATATTTATGTGATATGAGGTATTTTAATTCAATTTTTTTTCAAATTATATATATTTTTTATTTTTTTATTTACTTAATATATGGTACAAATACAATTCTTATATATTTACATATCAAATTGACATTTTGTTTTTTAATACTTTGTTATTATGTAGACCTCATCAGTGAAGAGAAGCTCTTGAGTCTGATGAGGGAGCCTCGGCTTTTATTATTATACATAGGTACATATGCGAGTCATTTAATAATACGGTGATAAAGGTAATTTGATAATGATTTATGAATTTAAGTTTGATTTTAGGAGGATTTTAATTTTTTTGATGTTTTGATGTTTACGTAAATGTCATGCTTCTACATTTTCACTGCACACCATACCAGGCGCGTGACAGAAAATTATAATATATCAAAATATGAATACTGATGATAATAATTGTGATTGAATATTAAGAGATACACCTACCTACCTACCTAGGTAAGTTTTATTTTGATTTAGTTTCAAAATATTTGCTTAATCTTAAGCTGAATCTTAATTTATAATAATAAATAACAAGCTTAAGCTTAATTAAAAAGAAAGTAAAAGTCATGCTGCAATGTTCCCACTGCACGCCCGTGGAGAATACTGAGTTCCATTTTTTCTGTATTTTCCTTTCCCTAAAGAAGGGAAACATCCCTATAAAAGATCCCTTGTTAAGAATACACCTACGCTAACGCTAATCGATATTTTATGCTGATTTGAACCAAATAATGAACAAGGCAAATTCAAACAGCTACAGACAACTTTTAGAAGGTGTCTATGTAGTACAGTAGCGAATGTTGCGCCGACAAAACACGGTTTCTAAATATGAGTCTTTAGCAGCTCTCGTAGTTCAACGGGCAAAACATTTCATTCTTTTACCGCGGTGTCCGGGTTAGGTTCCCGAGGTCACAACACGCGATTTTCTCAATTTTTTTGTGACTTGTTTCGCTGCAATGAGTGAGGCTCATTATCTGATGCAATGTTAAAATTTTAAATAAAAAATATGAAAAATAATCATTGTCTTCCTTCAAATTTGGTAGGTAGGTACATTTCCACTTAGGTATCAGATTTGAGAGAAAAAAATTATTTTAGAATTTATAATTTTTGAAGGCGTTTCCAATTTTTTTTTTATTCCTTAGACTCTACGACACTGTGCATGCGGCTAGACCTAATATATATAGGTACCTACTACTACAAATACATCAGCTCTATACTTTTGCTAACTTTACCTACCTTATTGGCTAAACATCATAAGTTTCAATTTTTACATGAATTTTGAAGGGTAAAAAATCCTAAAGACGTTCCCAAAACAATACAAGTTAGTAGGTACTTACGGAGGGTGATTCCCCTAACGCTATGAGTAGATGTGTAATTCCCCATTCTATTATTTTTATCGACAAAATCGTATTAAAAAGTTTTAAAAATGTTCTTACCTTAACGTCTATTTCAAAGCCGATTTGTTCCTTGGAAATGTTTAATTCGAGCGTCCAAACAAATTGAAGCTCCAATTACAGACGTTGTCAAATTTAATTTGTTTGAATCTCGCGGTCATCTTGTGACGAGATTCAACTAAAACGTTCTTAGGACGAAACAAAAGGGACCGTTTAAGTGTTTGCCCGCTTGCCCCCGCCGAGGACCTCCTCAACAAACTCCGAACTTGGGTTTTACTCGAGTTTTAAGGGTGTTTGTAATGAAACCTTTCAATTCACCAACACCGACATTTTATTTATTGTAGTTGGATACAGATTGGGCGGGGTAGTGTGGACAGCTCTAAATGAGTTCATGTTTGGTTACAGGATTCCGGAATTAGGGATGAACTTGTAAGTGACCAGGTAGGTAGGTACCTACGTACCTACCTACCTACGAGAATTATTTAAATAGTGACTCTTTTCGTCACGATATTGGCCGTGATTTATAAAGTAGGTATTTTAATTAGTATCTAAAAGTAAATTCAATTTCAATTACCTGTGCAATTTTTAATTAGAAAATGTAACAGAAGACATGATACCATAAAACAATCAACATCTCAAAATCAACAGCAGCTATCTTCTAAATGTTGTCAAGGTTTTACGAAATGAGTCTTCTACTTCTTCTACTCCTACATCTTCTACTACTACAAATTCACAAAACTTATTTACATGTCTGTGTTGCCTGGACGATTGTGAGTAAATCTTAAAGAACACAAAATGTTTTACACTCACATTTGAACTATTAGAAACATAGGAGGTAAGTAAGTAAATCTATGCATATTTAGGTATACAATCTATACACTGGTACCAACATTTATCTAGGTACCTGATTTAATATTTTTATCTTTAAATCTACACATTATAAATATTAAAAAATATGCAAGGACTACCTACAGATATATCAAGGTGAACGATGTTATTGTCACTATTAAAAAGCCTAAATGGCCATGGGTGGGCCACATTTCAAGATGCAGAGTCAACCGATCGACAAAGTACCTATATTCTTAAATGGTAGATGCTAACCAGACAAAATCGACTTAGTCAGTAGGTAAAAAATAATAGATTTGAGAAAAAACAAATTGCTTGATTGGTAAAAAACGCAAAAATCTAAGCTTTTCGTTTAACTATTACTAAGTATTACTTAGGTACTACTAATCAAACAACCGGCTCATAGATGACACCCGAAGTCACTATAGATTAATTGAAAAAAAAACAGAAATAATTGAAATGGGAATAAGAAGGGGAAAATTTGCAACCGTGAATAGATAAACGCTGAAAATGATAACGATGGTACATACCCTAATATTTTTGATTTATAATCTATACCTATCTACCTACTTCTATGATTTAAGATTGCGTTAACTAAATTTGTACTTTTTCACTCTACATTCAAAATAAAATAAAAATTTATAAAACTTAAGCGGGCAGTATTTTTTAAGATTAGGTATATCGTCTCTGGAAAGTAAATAGGTCCCTATCTACACCATTGTAGGTACTTACTCATGTGAAACTATCCCATATTAAGAAGCATGAGGTAGTCTCACACGGGCGGTAACTTATTGGATGATTTTAGTATAAAAAGTAGGTCAATCGGCTATAAAACAGGTAGAAATAGGTAGATACCAATTTACTACGCAGAAAGGTGATGGAAATTAATTTAAAACCTCGATAGATAGAAACATAGATATTTATCGAAATCTGGCCTAATATTATTGAGATGATATCATGAAGATAGCATAGACATTCTTGGTTCAACTACTTCTGAAAATATGCCAATTTTATTGAAATCCGTCAGAGGTACCTACAATTACTTACGTAAATAATTTTCCGCGTCTTTCAAATATCTGATGCGTCTGTATCAGACCAACCCACCCATTTAACTTTTATTATTTTTTGTGTCAGTTTACAAATCTTAGGAATACTTTTAGATTAGGTCACCTGTCAACTAGTTTCCTCTAAGTTAAATTTTTCCAGAGATAAACTATTTGTGTCGTTCAATTTAGAGTAGGTACCATTAACAAATATTAAAAAAAAAAAAACATAATATAATATCTACCTAGGTAGGCATCCGTATATTCCTTTCACAATTTTTATTTTTTATTAGATGCTTAATATTCTGTCTGATAAATATTGAATTTAGATTTTTTACAAAACATGTCTCTATTTACCTATCATGAATAACGACATATTCCAAAATAAGTCATTTTTTGTAAGGACATACCTAACTACCAGGGGTAGGTATGTTCAGAAAATTCCAAAATGTTTCATAAATATGTTTTATCACGAATGAATAGGTACCTACCTAAGTAAATATATTCATCATAGATAATGAATTCTTGTTTATTATTAGATATTGTAAACAATATTTTGTTTAATTTCTTAATTACTCTACAAACTAAAAATTTATTTTGAATTGAGAGGGTCATTATTGATGATAGTCAGCGATATGTTCACCTCACGCTTCAATGTAGGTACCGACTGCACGCGCCCGGTAGGTACCTACCTATCCGCGCGGAGCACATCAGTCGGCAATATTAATTTGATTTGTCACAGTCCCATAAATAATGAGCCTGTACCATAAAGCAATCACGGGCGGAAATTTATTACGAGCGATAAATTTGAAATTGGAACCGTCGCGCACGCCGGCGGCGCAGGGCTGATATGAAAGGGGCGACGCTTATTAATGCCGCGGTTATGAAAATGTAAATATGCCCCGCCCCGAATATGGAAAGGGGCGGGGGTTATGATTGGCGGGCGAGTGGAATGGACAATGTTTGATTTATGATTGGTCGAGGCCCCGCCCGCTGTCATAACCGGCGGGGGGGCGGGCGGGGGCGGGGGGCGGCGCGGGGGCGGCTGCGCGGGCCGCTCAGTCGCGGCGCGGAGAGCGGAGCGGTCGGCCGCTGTACATTGCCTGACGCCGGCCCGACAGGACGTGTCGCGCGCGTCCTATTGTGTCACACGAGTGCCGCAAACGATCAAAACGCGCTATAAAAATACCTGTATGTCGAGCGGCGAGAACAGGTTCTGATTTCAAACAAAAAAAGTCTTTTTTTTCGTCTTACAAACACTCAAATCAGGCTTCATTGTGCGTCCAAGTTATTTCTAAGATACTAGCATTTCTTTTCAAAGTTTCATCGTGTCATGCATTTTATCGGATTTTTTTTGGTAATTTTAGTGCTTCGAACAATGTTGACATCTATTATTTTAACCCGTGTTTGAAATAATGTCAATCTAGTCACACCGGCAGGTAGCTACGGACTCAGTGTGTTAAATAAAAAAAATTGAATCATGCGGACAGTGGAATTCCAATGTTGAAGTGTGTTAAACATTTGATTGTTGTAGATTTGGAATTGTAGTTCAAAATGATACAATTCGGGACTATAAAGTATGGAATACAGTTTAGAGCCAGCAGCAAAGATAAGCCGAAACACCACAGGGGTAAGTCATTAAGATATGTTGCCCTTATCCAGTGATTGAACCGGCAAAACATTAGTACCTACCTACCGACTGCTTGTGTCGGAAAATTCTTGGCGGACTGCCACAGAGAGGAAATGAATTGTTCATATTTTTCTACTTGAAACAAGATAAAAATATATGTAATGGTGTCAAAACATTTAAAACAGTTTTCCTTACAGGACGACATATAGTTGATGTATCCCATAGATCTAAATATTTAAAATAAATAATAAGCTATTAATCTACATTTTTTTTTATTTAGCCGACAGCAAAAAGTTTACTGACCTCTTAATGAAATCCACCATCTTAGATAATCGCTTAAGTGATTTGAGATGCTCTTGTGAATTAATGTTTTGATTTAATGCATAAAAATACTGTCGTAAAAATTCTGTGCTAATTGGGATGCACTTGTATTTATGCATTTTCTGGTTGAAATCGAGAATCAGAGTAAAAAAGACGTTTTTACTTCAAATTTGTATATAGGTAGGTACTTATTTATTGGCAACTTTGCCTGAATAGGTACTCATGAATACATGATTTTTCAAAGGAAATTAAGGAATAATTTAAATATCTTCAGACCGAGAATGTATTTTTGCATAGGTACCTACGTACATAGTATGTCAGAAGTATTGGAAGTGTTTTTTATTGAAAGTTTAATAAAAAACACTTTTTATGCTACCCATCAGCAAGCACTAAAATTCATACGCATTATAAGGATGTAAAAATTTTATAATCCCTATGAAAAATATTCAAAATTACTTTGTGCCGTGTCTTTTATTAATTAAATTGCTACCGATACGACTTACCAAATAGGTTTGCGTGTATATAAAAATCAAAGATAGGTATTTAATAGCTTATACTTATTTGCATACAAATGAAGGTGTGTATATTATAGGTACCTACCTACCCACTTATATACCTACATCTATAAATTCTAGAATGCCTGTTTTCAAATTTTACTTACTTGTAAGGATTTTAAATTATCACTTTTTGGCTTTTTAATAAAGGTTTGCCCTGAAAGTTGATGATATTAAGACAGCGCATCATTAATAATACGGCGATGCATTTAGATAATAATAAATTGGTCAGTGCCTGTAAATATGTTTTTGTATGTATGATTATTTCTAACAAATATTACCTATACTCAGGTGTCCGTTAAAATTAGTTAGTATTTATTTTAGGTCCCTAAAAATACAATGAAAACTTAAATCATAATACCAAAGCTATATTTTATTTTTCCTCGGATATCTGCAATAAATACGCACTGCATTATTATTACGAAAAAAACGACACTAAATATGTTGATAATTATATAATTTGTCATTAATTATATAACCTATCATTTTTATGCTAGCGAAAATTAAAAAAATGTGAAAAATAATATCAAAATCATGTTAACAAAGACAATTAAATATATATCGTTTAAGAACAGTTATATTAACTTATATTTTTAGGTTTAGATACCTACATTACGTTGGTGGATTTTAACGATGAATTAAACTTATTAGTTTTACACTTAATTAATTTTAAATTAATATAGGTAGGTGCCTACCTACGTGACTGAAAACTATTCTAAACGAAAATCAATGATAATTTTTAATTATATCTAAACCTGTTTGTCACAGGAACGCAATAATTTATAATTCGCAATAAAACTGATTTCACCATTTGTCAAAAGGCATTCGAAAAGCTTATGACCGTGGCGGTCATTAGGAGGTATGATGAGACGAAAAAGGTGAATCGTATTTATGTAAATATTGATTCTATATATGATTATAATTTTTACATAAATATTGATTCTCACCTGCCAATACAATTTGGCAAATATTGTGTGTTGTATATGATGTGTCCATATTGATTTATATAAGAATAGGTATTGGGAAAAAAATACACGTAGGTATATTTTGTTGCTCTCTTTAAAATGTTTAACTTATTAGGTATCTTATTTCGAATACATATTTTATTTTATTTTTTTTAGAACTCATATTTTGACAGTAGGTACGTTAGATTCATTTTATTTTTAAATGTTGAGCTAGTACCTATGTAGGTACCTAGCTATAGAAAAGCAGGATTTTTATATTAGGTACATAGGTAGACACCTGCAATATTTTGTAGTACCTACCTATCTATTAATTATATAAATAAATAAGTAGGTACACCTACACCTACCTGATATTTTAAGTTGTGGTACTTATTACAATAGGTATAGGTACTTATTTATTTTCTTTCTTCTTTTTAATTAGACCCATATTTTGAAAACCAATGATTTTTTTAAGCGTAATTAGATTCGATAAGATACATTTATTTTAAATTGACAAAAATTATAGGATTATAGGATCTGAAAGCTTCAACAAGAAGAGCGTAGGTGAGAAAGTGTATGAAAGTGGGCGAAGAGTGTAGGTACCAGAACAGAAGAGTGTGGAGTTGTGCCTAATCCTGTGGAAAAGCAACGCGTAAGGTGGTAAATTAGGTAGTTGGTATGCCAAAACTCACATTAATATTTCGACAAGATAACTGTCTATTTTTTAATACAAAAATCCATTTCATTTATTTCTTACTTGAAAAATAGGTAGGCACCTACTAACCCTAAGAAAATTATGGTTGTTTATTAATAAAAATTATTGATATGCAGTTAGGTGTGCTAATATCTACATAAGTGCCTAGATAGCAAGCGCGTGCCATGGGTATATCGAACCCTGACTTTTGAGCACCTATCTAAACATATATTTTGGAAAAAAATATATATATTTGTCTGACAAAATGTTATGATATATTAAAATCTAAATAATATGATAATAATTGAGATAGGAATATTACGAGATATATATTTTATTTAGATTTTTTTTATAATACATGTTTACGTAAAAATCCTGTTTCAGTGTACCTACTCACCACATGCCCCTGCTAGATATACTAATAGGTATACGTTCTACTTACCAATTAATCTTCTTCTTTTTCCTTAGCCTTTTTCCCTCCACTGCTGGATGTAGGCCTCTTCTATTTTCTTCCACTCATCTCTGTTTCTCCCCCTTTGCATCCAGGTTCTTCCTGCTTGCTGGACTTTGTCATCAGACCATCTTTTGGGAGGTCTTCCGATGCTTCTATTTTTTGTCCAGGGCCTCCACTATAGGATTCTGTGTGCCCATCTAATATCTTCCTGTCGAGCCATATGTCCAGTCCACTGCCATTTTAGTTTCGCAATACGGTCCATAATATCGGCAACTTTTGTTCGGCGTCTTATTTCTTCATTTTTGATTTTATCTCGAAGGCTCACGCCGAGCATCTGCCTTTCCATGGCCTGTTGTGTACCTACATTTTAATTTTACAAATTACCAATTATTATCCAAATATTATTTT
Source organism: Agrypnia vestita (assembly GCA_016648135.1). Taxonomy (NCBI): domain Eukaryota; kingdom Metazoa; phylum Arthropoda; class Insecta; order Trichoptera; family Phryganeidae; genus Agrypnia; species Agrypnia vestita. The sequence goes on along the minus strand of JADDOH010023550.1, from coordinate 63,654 downwards.
CTATGCAATTTATGGATACCTATGGAAAGATATTTTGAGATAAAAGAGGCTATTTTAATCATGAAAGATATTTCATTCCCAACTCAGTAAATGTAGAAAACTGTCTACCCAAACACCGGGAGAAAAATAACTATTAAAATATTTTTTATGCATCTACCTATTTCTCCATATTAGTATGTAATTAAATTGAAAATGTGTATATTATATATCTACCTAATGTATTATGAAAGCTAACGTACAAAAAAATTACAGTAAAATATTAGAGACAACTATTTTTAATATTTTATACAAACTAAGCTACGCTATTAAACGCTAACCTGATGGACTCACGGGATACGGATCGATCCCCTCCCTATATTACGGTTTCCAGTTGTACCACTACAATAATAGGTAGGTACCTACCTACCTATTCACATCAATTTTTACTCGCATCTTTATTATGTAATACCTATATGTGTTTATTTATTTTATTTTATTAATCTTAATTGTTTAGTTCCACACATAATGTTGCGTGGGCTAATATATGATTTCACTTAGACATATTGCATTCCATCTAATAATTTTAAAAAAATTATACCTAATAAAATTTTTGAACTCCAGTTTAAACCTCCTTAAATTCTCAACGTTTTGAATTCCCTTTGGCAGGCTATCGAAGACTTTTATACCTTTATACATCATACAATTTTGTGAGGTGTTTTTATTTTTCTTTGGTGGTCTTATGTTGTCGCTTCCTCTTGTATTTTAGGAATGAAAATCCTTATTCAGCTAATTGGTATGTGTTTATTAGAATTTTAGATAACATCTGTATCTGTATCTCTACCAAATTAAAAAAAAATACGAACAATATCAGGATACATAAATCCCTAGTAGGTATTTATTAAAATTAAATATAATAATTTATCTTCCTTTTTTATTTACTGGCGGCGTGCAGCGCTTAGGTAGGTAGATACATTCAGACAAGATTTAGATTGGTAGGTAGGTACCTACTCAGGTAATAAGATATTTTGAGAAATAAATCGAAATTAAATAATTATTTTATAATATTCCTAGTATTTACATTTTTGCTTAGTTTTGACTTTTTTATCCAAAAATATTAATATTTTGGTACCAATAGGTATATTGTTTTTATTGCATAAGCACTACCTACTAATGCATAAAGGTACTACTACCTACTAAGCACACGCACCCGATGCATATATTAAATACAAATTTTGATTGAAATATTTAGGTAATTATTTATATACAATAATTAGGTATATAAAATAGTGTTCTATTTTTCATGAAATTTTAAAAAATAAATAAATTATGTTGGTAGTTACATAGGTAAAAGATAAAAGATACTTTTCTTTAACTGGACCAAACGCTGAAGACACTAACGATGCTAGGATGGTACCTATAGGTAAATTTTAACGCAGTACGAACAAAAATTATGTTAATATCATTAATTGACACGGCAGTTATGTACTATTCCGGACAGAGTAATTATTGTGTATCCACTACACATGAATACAATACCTATTGTCGTAGTAAAAAAATAATTCTAATTTGCATGCGTTTTAAAACTTCGGTTTATTTAAAAAAAATTATCGGAAATCACAATTTTATACATATTAAACATATAAATTACCTATGATTAAAAAAATACGAAACTAATAAAATAAATTAATAGGTAGATACTTTTAACATGCCTACTTGATAGGTAGGTACATCACTCAAACCAAGCATCAATTATTCATTACATATAATGTAGTAAATACCTACGTTTTAGCATGAAATGACACCATTAAAAAATATTTTTTTATTCTGAATATGCCTATCTAATAGTAGATAATTATCTCCCCTTTTATAACAATTTTTCTAATTTGAGTGTGGTGGTTGTATGCGTACATAATATTGTACATAACTACATTCATAAATGTACATAGATATTTAAATTATTGCGTAAAACAGCTTTTCAACAATCGTTTTACATACACATATTGCCGAAATGAAATTGTGTAGAGCTTTCGGCAGCCGTCGGCAATTTCAGACGAGTAACAGTTACCGCCATCTATGTTCGAGTAGCGAAATAAACCAACGGAATGTTCTATTTGTGAATGCTCCAAATGCTTTCTGAATACACACATAAATAGAAAACAATTTCTTCCACATCACAGTCAATTTATTGATGATTATTAATTTTAAATACTTTTTATATTCCTTTATAATTATTTTAAACTATTAAACACATTTTAATAGTTAGGTACCTACTTACTTCTGCAATTATCAAATGTTTGTAAATTATAATACCTACTTTGGAAGGTGAATGGAAAGGGATAAGAATTCTTATTGTGTATTTTGTTTCGATGACTAAAGAATTTATATGAAATAAACTAAAAAAAATAATACAATTATTTTTACAATTCATACAAATGACTTCTTGATTATTTGAGTTAGATAATTTCTCATTGCACAAATTTACACTTAAAGAAACTATTATCATAAATATTTTTATACTTAGCTACTTAAATTATAATAACATTTTTAAAATCTTAAAAGCGAAGAGGCATTGGGAAAAGTAATAAGGTCCAGTAATTATTTTTAATGTACAATTCTACTAATTCTGAATAGAAAATATTTATATTTTGAAAACACGATCTAATGCATAATAAATATGGATATACTTCTAGATATCATAATGATATCTTCGTTTTCCAATTTGATTTAATTTGAAATAATTTAAGTATTCTGCTTTTTAAAGTCCATAGTGGTAGACTATGTATTTTTGCATTATATAAATTGACTCTTTTTCTTAGCAATGGTAAAATTACTAGGTAGGTACTGGCTTAGTCAACTTATAATTCCAAGTAGATAATATCTGTGAATACATCTATATCTAATTATTTTATAATATAATTTCACGTTAGCACATACCTATCTACTGTATCTAAAACATATATCAATACTGTAAGGTACCGATCCAATAATAATATTAGGTAAAATGCATATATCAGTGCCTATGTATTCCTTTATGAATCTCACAAATGAAAATAAATCATCGATTACTATACGTAATTGAAAATTGAAACATTTTGAATATTGAATTTATACATAAACATGAGAGTATTAAAATATGTGACTAACCTATTCAAATAAATTAATATCAAATAATTATCCGTAAATAAAACTCCCAAGTACCTACCTAACATTTAAAAAAATAAAAATAAAAAATAAATAACAAACACAAAAATTGTAGGCTCTGAAGGAATAATTAGCAGGGACAGATTGGTAATCTAAGACCCGGCTGGGAAATTCGAAAACGTGCGGCCCAATCACAATTCTTTAGATTGTTTACAAATAATTTGCTTAACATATTGAAAATGGTATTATCATACCTAACTTTATTCCGAAAGTAAATCAATATTGACGTCATTATCAATTTAATACAATACCCCGATGACATTATTGACATAAAAGCTATTTTCACTAGAACTAGGTATGTCGCAATATATTTTTATAATTAGGTAGGTACCTATAACTTTAATTCATCAAAAATTGTACAGCTTATTTAATGTGGTCAGCACCTAGGTACCTATATATCTACGATGTATTATACCTGATTATTTTAATTTTAATGATGCGGATTTGAAATAGGACCTACAATTTATTTTAGCTACCATTTATGCATTATGGCATCTATCTCGATTATTTTTTATATATCTAAACAGTTATATCTCCGTGTTTTATTTATATTTAATTATTACTGCATGCTTCTTAGCAAAGAAAAAGAAAGCAATAGGTACCTATCTACGCAAGAATAATATACCTTATCTTGGTTTCAAATATATAATTAGGTATTAAGTAGGTACCTACACAATTCTGCCTTCAAAGTCGCAGCTACCTAATAACATTTTATTAGGTAGGTAGTTTAAATCTACACAGGCTTGAGTTTTGAAAATAATTTTTAAAAGTCAGAATTTATTTTATTTTAATTAGTAAAATACATACACGTGGGGTATAAAAGCAAAGGCAGCAATATCCAAAAAATGTTTTGATTGCAGTCACTGAGGATTACTAATTTTAAATGTAGGTACCTACCTACTAAATTGTAGGCTTCCAAAACCACATTTTCTATTAATTTATAGGCTATGTTTCGTTTTTATAAAATCTCGAAGTCAGTAGGTAGGTAGGTACATTATAAATAATCCGTCAATAATCCTCGATGACTGCATTAATTTTTTTCGTTATTGCTGTACCTATATGTATTTATTTTAGCAGGGTAAGGTTACCAATAGTTATTATAGTCACAGTAAATCATATAAATTATTTTGTTTTCTTACTATTTTCAAGCTTATACAAAGTACTTGTGTTTTTCTTAAAATAAGATTGATCAGGCGATAAAGCTCGATCCCCAGACCAACTTAATCACTGGTCCCAGTTTCGGCATAGTACACCATAGTACCTACACTCTACATATTTCAAACATTTTATTATAATTTACTGTATTTTTTTAAACCAAATGAAAATGGGCCACACGTAGATATTATGTAGGTAAACAGATGGTTATTTTTAACTTGTGTTTTTAAAAGCCCTTGGGTTTCCTCTTCATATTAAAGTAGGTACCTATTCATTTTTTGCCATTGAATATTTTTTTTGATGTTAATCTGGTCATTGTGTCTGCAATGTGATTTATACATTTTCATTAGGTATCTACGCATCAAGGGTGTTTTTAGAGGTTTTAATGGAACACCTAAATTTTGGTGCTGTACAACTAAGTAGTTGAAAATACAGTATTTTTTCCAATTAGAGCTAATTAAACAAAATTATGACAATTTTCCATGAAATGATAACAAAATTCTAAAAACTCTGATTATTTAAACATCACAAATGCTTTTTCACTTTTATGTTAAAATTTCTGTTTTTTTTCTGTCAAGCATTATTTTTTATCGCCTTGACGAAAAAAAATCGATATTTGAAACCAGTTGGTTGTAATACCTAAACTAAAAAAATTTCTTAGTTAAAAGAAAACAAAGTTAATTATAATGTATCGGATGTAAAAGAATAATATCCATTCCATTTTAATTTATTGAAGTTAGAGAGTTGTCAACTATGTAGAAAGAGTTGAATAAATCACGCATAAAAGTGAACTATTTTTAAAAAACAGTATATTTTCAAAGATAAATTTAAGACATATAACTAAAGATATTCGTTTAGTTAGCAATATTATTGGAAAAACTAATGTCACGTATCCACAAAGTTATATAAATAGATCCACAAAGTCCTTCAAAGTTTTTCAATTCTAAAACATCGTTGGTTTAATAATTTATTAATTAATTAAATACTTTTGTTAGTGTCGTTCCAGAAATCTATATATGTATTTCAAATAAATGGAATCTAACGAATAAATTTTAATTTGATATCTACATATACGTATACAAAAATTTGATACAAAATGCAAGAGAAGCTATGAGAAAAAGTGCTCGTCGCCGCTGAATTTCACTCGCATTGCCAGACAATCATCTTAATGAATGTAAATTTATTTTTAAATTTATTTTTATCATAGGAATACATACGAACACTCCTCATATGTATTCCTGGAAAATACGTACGAGGAATGTTCAATTCTTATTTGTATTGCTGATTCAAATATGTGTTAGATTCTTTCCTAACTGTTTAGAACAGATAGCAAAAAATTATTCATACCGTCCATAAAATAAGTGTACAAATATTCTAATGTTCATAATAATTAAACAAGAATATCTCGAAACCCACCAATTAGACATTACGGTTTATTAAAATTGACGAAATAATGTACAAATTTTAATTACGTTTTTTTTTTTACAGGAGAAAGCTCCGGATCTGGCTCAGAAGAAGAAAGTATTAGAACTAGCGGAGATCTCCCCGCATACATGCAGCAACAGCTGGGCCGCCAGGAGAGCGAGGATCTCCCGGGGAGGGCGGAGTCTCGCGGGGGAAGCATCCCCGCAGAGGGCGACCCAGAAGAGATCATGCCCTCCGACCCCGAGGATATGGTGGTGTCGGGAGACGAGGACATGGAGCCCGAGCCCGGTGACTCGGAGGACGGGGACGAGGGAGACGGAGAAGGGGGCAAGAGGCTAGAGCAAGTCCGGCGGCACCGGCAAGACGCCGAGAACAACAACAGCCTGGAGGACGGAGAGGGCGCCGCCGCCGCCCCCGTCGTGCCCTTCCCCTTTCCGGCCGCCAGCCACGTGACCCTCGAGGCCTTGCAGAATACCAAGGTGGCGGTAGCTCAGTTCGCCGCCACCACCATGGCGAACAATGCCGATAACGAAGCGGCCCTTCAGGAATTAGCGGTTCTTCAGAGCACATTATTTACGCTTCAACACCAGCAAGTGTTTCAATTACAACTGATTCAACAACTGCAAAATCAGTTGTCGCTAACGAGGCCCAAAGATGACAGATCGGCGACTCCGCCCCCCAGCGAGGCCCGCACGCCGCTGCCGGCGCCGCGCCCCCCGCCCAGGCTGCCGACGCCCTCGCCCCCGAAGGTGCCCACGCGGGAGCCGACACCCGTCCGAATAGACACGCCGGTGTCGTTCCCGGCGTCCCAAGCCGTCCCTCCGTCGCACCCCCAGCCGCCGTCGCTGAAGCAGGAGCTTCTTTCGATCCCGAAGCCCCCCACGCCGTCGCCGCCCGTGATGTCCGCCCACCCGCCCTACAGTTCCATTTCCGCTTCTCTGGCGTCGACGATCATCACCAATAACGATCCGATACCTTCCTTGAACGAACCCAACACTCTCGAGATGTTACAGCGGCGGGCGCAGGAGGTCTTAGACAACGCGTCGCAAGGACTGCTCGCGAATAATCTGGCGGACGAACTGGCTTTCCGGAAGTCCGGAAAGATGTCACCCTACGACGGAAAATCTGGTGGCAGAAACGAACCGTTCTTCAAGCACAGATGCCGCTACTGCGGCAAGGTGTTCGGCAGCGATTCCGCGCTGCAGATCCACATCCGCTCCCACACAGGTGAACGCCCCTTTAAATGTAACGTGTGCGGCTCCCGCTTTACTACCAAGGGCAATCTCAAAGTGCACTTCCAGCGCCACACGGCCAAGTTCCCGCACGTTAAGATGAACCCTAACCCGATCCCGGAACATTTAGATAAATACCATCCTCCGTTACTGGCCCAGCTGTCTCCGGGCCCCATGCCCGGCATGCCCCCCCACCCGATGCCCTTCCCGCCGGGCGGCCCGCCCTTCCCGCCCGGCCTGCCGCTCTACCGCCCGCCGCCCCGCGACATCGTGCCGCCTCGCCCACCCTCCGACAAGCTGGCGCCCCTGCATCCGCTGTTCGCCCTCCGGGACGAGCAGGACCTGCCGGCGGACCTCAGCAAGCCGGCCCCGCCCAGTCCGCCGGACCCGCCCGGCGAGGACCGCTTCAAGTTGGAACCGCGAGACGAGGAGCATCCGAGAGATCGAAGTTTCGAAGAACACGACCGCGTCACTCCGAAGAGAGAACCGGACATGGATCGCGAGTCGCCCGAAGCTGACCGCGAACCGGATAGATATCCCTCCCCCTCGCCCTACGACGAGTGCAGTATGGACTCCAAATACAGCAGCGAGGACATGCGAGGGCGCGACAGTCCTGACGAGAAGCGCGACCCCGACCAGCCGGAGAACCTTTCAAGTAAGACATCGTCAATAGCGGGTTCTCTTTCGATACCCGTGGGACGACGTTTGCCCTCAACTTTCCCGTTCCTCTATAATGCTTCCCCTCCCAGTAGCGCTTCCTCCGGGAGCATATCCATGTTTCACGCCTCGGGCCTGCCCGGTTTGATGATGGACGCCGACCCGACCAAGGATCCGATCGTCTACAATTCTCTTCTTCCACGACCGGGAAGTAACGACAATTCTTGGGAAAGTCTAATCGAAGTGACAAAAACTTCCGAGACCAGCAAACTGCAACAACTGGTAGATAATATAGAAAATAAAATGACAGATCCGAATCAGTGCGTGATTTGTCAGAGAGTTTTGTCTTGCAAGAGCGCTTTACAGATGCATTACAGAACCCACACCGGAGAGAGACCGTTCAGGTGCCGGATCTGCGGCAGAGCCTTCACCACGAAGGGTAATCTGAAGACCCACATGGGGGTGCACAGGATGAAGCCGCCCGTGAGGGTGCTGCACCAGTGTCCGGTGTGCCACAAGAAGTTCAGCAACGCGCTCGTGCTGCAGCAGCACATCAGACTCCACACGGGGGAACCGACGGATCTGACGCCGGAACAGATACAGGCGGCGGAAATCAAGGAGTTGCCGGGGATGGGAGGTTTTCCCGGACCGGGACATTTTTTTCCTCGGGGCTTCCACATGTCCGGACGGCCGCCCTCGGGATTTTCCGACATCCGAGATGCGAGCCAAGAATTTAAAGACGAGTACCTCAGTGATGATGGAACGATGGACCAAGACGATTTTGACGAAGATTCGAGTCAGAGAGGATCGGTAGAGCCCCGGGAGCCGGACACGCCCTCGTTCTCCGCATCACTGGCGGCGCTCGAAGACCAAGTAAAGACAATAACGACGATGGCCTCGCACCCGTCCGCGTCCGACTTGAGTTCTCCGGCAGAAAGCCTCCACCGCGGCCGGCCGAGGACGTCCACCCCCGCGGAGGGCTCGCCCGCTCCCTCGCCGCGCCTGACGACCCCTTCCCCGCCGCCGCGAGGGCCCGTGGACCTGACTCCGCGGCCGCCGTTCGCCAATCTGTCGCTGTTCTCGCCGCCGTCGGATTCGGGAGCGGCCGGGGGCGCGCTGTCGTCCCTGGCGAGCTCGCTGCTGGGCGGCTCCCCGTTCAGCGCGCTCGGCCTGGCGCTGGGCCCCGCAGGTAGGCAGACAGCGGAGCCTGCCCGACCCGACCGACCTCTCCGGGTCTGCGGGGTCCCAGCAGCTCCGGCCTCAGGACCCGACGGGGTCGGTTGTGCGACACTTCTCTCCGGGCAGGCCACGAGCTTCCTTACCACTCCTCGCATCCCTCATCCCACGATACACCCTCCGGAATTAGATTTTATCATTGTGCTTTTCGTGACATTAGCCCTTACATATGTATATAATTTTAAATATGATTGCATTCGTTTAAAATTATTATTTTTTATTGTTTTCGTTGTAAAAATTACTATCGCAGATTTCGAAACGTGGGTTACGGTATTAAAAGTGAAAAATGATAATCTTCATTTTATTTATGTTTAACATTTCACGCCACATAAAAGTTCACCCATTGCAAATGAAACATGTCGCACCTAGAGCGGTTAAAGAACAAAAATAAAAATAAAATCAGAATATGAAAACCGCTTGCCAGCCCAGAACCAATCGTATTTACAATTCGATACGAACCTTGATATTTTTAAACGATCAAGAAAAATTTAATAGGCACTTCTGTTTTAAATGGTAAATGTAAATAATAAGTAGATATAGGAACGTAGTTTCTACCGGAATCATAAATTGTTTGATTCAACATTAACAAAAACCGATAAAAAATATTACACGCTATAATGCTCTTTATTAATTAATATCTTAGTTTCTAATACACCTTCTAACATTAGGTACAAAAAATTTAATAGATAATCGAGATCTAGCATCGAGAGATAATTCGTCGGTCAATCGGGCGATAATTTTAAATTTAATCAATATGTTATGGTTGGCATTTCCTTAGTAATTTTTACAACGAAAAAATATCAATTTATATAACTTTACTTCTTTCACAAGACGCTTTTTGGACGGTGTTGGATTGCCAAATCTGGAGCGGTATTGGAATATTAATTATTAATTTTCTCTACAAAACTAAAAAGAAAAATTTTCAAAATGCGTCTGACGCCGTCCAATAGCGACTTGTGTAACTCTTCTTATTTTACAATGATAAATCTAGTTGCGCTGTAGCTTTAAAATGCATTTTTTAAATTAGTTAACTAATTTTTTTTCAATACAAGATTTTTTTTCGAATCATAATTAATTTTTAACAATTTTATCAACCTTTTATTTCTTAAAGAGTTAAGGTCGTCATTACGGTCGTTAGACATATTTAACTGTAACTGGTTGCGGATATTTTATACGAACCGTATGTACCGGTAAAGGTCGTCCTCCTGATGACATGAATGAGCATTCAACGAAACGTCGAGAATCGATTCTCGGAATAACATACGGTTCGTATAAAATATCCGCAACCTTTTATTTATTCATTGAAGATATGAATTTTATATTTATTGTTATGGTTTATAACAGAGACGTTTGTGTTTCGTTATTATGCTTAAATTAGATATGCTAGGCCTCAAATATATTTTTTGTCGCGTTGGCTTTCTTTCAATTGTATCATAGATTATTTTTGTTGTCATCAGTGCGAGGGAATACTACTTGCAACATTTGCTACAAGACATTCGCCTGCCACTCCGCCCTGGAAATCCACTACCGGAGCCACACCAAGGAACGGCCCTTCAAGTGCACCGTCTGCGACCGCGGCTTCTCTACCAAGGTGAACACCGACCCATCTATATATGAGTGGTACAAAAGCAAAGGCTGCAATATCCCGCTGAGGTGTTCCTCCGATAAACAAAAATCCTGTCACTACTCAAGGAAATTTCTCTGAAGTCTATGAAACCTTACGTCTTATTGGAAATAAGTTTTTAAAAACAACTGCCGCCACAGTTTTGCTTTTATATAGGTGCATAAATAAATATTGAACTCCTTAATGTGGATATTGCTGTATTTGATATCAAATAGTGAACATTGCTGCTTTTTTTATTTACATAATAGGATATTGCTGTCATTGCTATGATGTTTCAGTCGAAAATCGACATGAAATGTCACTTTAGTGTAAAGCGGCCATTTTGTCAAGTGACACATATAGTCCGTCCAACTTATCTGGAGAATAAAGGAGGGCGTCCCAATCGTTGTGGTACTGCCCATAGTGTAAAAATTATCTAATTTGTAGGGAATTTTATGCAAATTCGTTTTTTCTTAAACAAGTTATTAAGCAGTATACGACACGATAAAAAACAAAAAATGTAAACTAACGTACAAATAAATTTATCAAAATAAATCCGTAAAATACACAACATCACAAAATGGTGTTTTTTCAAAATCAAAGAAAAATACTATTTTCAGGAAAAAAACAATTCTTTTAGGCCGGCGCCACATTACGCAGATCTTCTGCCGCGTTTTTTTCCGTTGCGCCAAATCAGCAAAGCAAATAGATCGACCGATCATCCGCGTAGTGTGTTTAATAAGCGCATATTGTATGGAAAGAAATGTAGCGATGTTCTACGACAGAAGAGACGCGGCGGAAGATTCGCGCAGTGTGGCGCCGGTTTTATTCGGTGTCTCATACCTAATGATCATGACCACCATGTTTAACTCAGTAACACCTAAGGATATCAATCGGTTTAGGGCCGTTGTATCAACTTGGTTTATAATCTTTCGTTCAAAGTATAGATATTTTGCATTTTCCACCGATCAAACAACTCGCTCTCGTAAGAATCTATGAACTATTGCTATAAAGGAAGTTGATGCAACCAGTCTTTAATGTGCATAAATAAAAAAGTTTATTTTTGAAAAAAGATGTTTATACAAATGAACTCGTTAATGAATTATGTAATAAAAAGTATAAATAATAAAAATTGTATGTAAAAAATTATCGAATAAAATATGTTCTAAAACTTTTCCCATCTTACGGCATCTAATTCAATTTTTCCACTTATCCTTGTTCTTTTTTTTCCGGGTGTAGATATTTTAATACCCATTTCCACGGCCACTTTACCTTCTTTAACTATTTTGTAAATTGCCGATTCAGAAATACCTGAAGAAATTGTATAATAGTAAAATAAAAAACTAAGTATGGGAAAATCATTTTAACTGCATGGCAGCACTAACCTGAAGTGGCGGCAATAAGTCTATGAACAAAATCAAACGGTATAATTGGGGCTTTTAGACGTTGTTCCTCTTCAAAAAACGTGTGCATTTTCAAGATTATTTCCCGAACACCGCTTTTAATGGTTTTTGGCATGGTGACAATCTAAAATTTTCTTAAAAAACTATCGAAACAGTCGTGAACCCCTCTGTAAACAAAGTCTGTCAAAGGTCTGTCAGCTGTAGATAATCCAATATGGCGTCGTTAGTTCCAAATTTGGCCATTCTTCAGATAAGTTAGACGGACTATACTTGGGGGTTGATTGGTTGAAGTGGATATTGCTACCTTTGCTTTTGATATTTGGAAACATAATTTTGGAAGGGATAGAGCTATATTTCTTATTCTCAAATTCATTATATTATTGATTAACGATCCTCGGTGACTGCATTCAAGACATTTTTTTTTCATTTTTTGGATATTGCATACATCCATCGGAATAGATGAAGATCACAAATAAGGAACGTGAATATGATTGTGATATCGGCAATCGATCGAGATCATAATTCTTGTAAAAAAAAACTTGTCTCAGACACTTGCTTGTCTCAATCACATTTAATTTTGTTTTGGTCTCAACATTCGGACGAAGTTTATCACCTGAATTTTCAAGGTTAAATGGTTATGTTTTGTTTTGTTTCGTCGAAAAACATATTGTTTTGTGTCTACAGGGTGTAACAGAACTAGTCCACAATACTTTACAGGTAGATTCCGGCCCAAATTACGAGTCGAAAATGTTCAAGAAACAGTGTTCTATTTACTTAATATCTATACAAGTTACGGAGATAAGCTATTTTAAAGGTTTTGTAAAACGTTGGACCGTCATTAAAATAACTTACCTATTGTTATTAAAATTATTGTAATAATAAAATCATTTGCTTTCACACAAGTAGGTACCTACATAAATTAATTCTGGTTATAATTTCGGCTAGATTTTAATAATTTTATTTGGCTTGTAATACTCGTAGATCGAACTTTAGGTACTTGCTATCATAAGTTATGATAATCCAACGTTTTATATGTATGAAATGATTCAGAAATGTTGTAAAAAGTGCTTTCAAGTAGCATTTACGACTCATTACGCATTACGCGTTACGACACATCAATGTTGAAATTTGCCTGTAAAGTATTGTGGACTAGCTCAGTTACACTCTGTAAACTCAAAACTTGTTATATATTAGCCACAACCCGTGAAAAATGACGTACTTTTATTATATATATTTCGGCCGCCAGTTAAGTCTGTGAAAACAGCGCTACCTAGAGTATTGTTAGCGTTCGTGATGGACATTATTAGATAAGTAAAGAATTATGTTTTTTTGCTTATTTAACCTCGTTATTATATTATACCTCATTATTATTTGAGCCATCTGGTAGCATTTACATATTTTGATTAACGATTAATACCAATGACACATGCGATATAGTATCTAATGGATGCTTTTAGGCATTAATTTTAATTTTCATTCAAATGAAATATTTTAAGAAATCTAAATATTTTTAATATTTTATTTAAAATGCCTAAAGTCAATGTTTTAATTTTCTTTAATAAAAATTTTGAAATCATACTAATTTTGGAAACGGAATAAGATCAGCTATCTACTGATTTTGAAAAAAGAACGAAATCAGCTATTGGCTAAGAAGTTACGGACGGATATTCAAAACTATTATTATTAGGACATTCCCACCAGCGAATCTCCTATTAAATTGAACGCACATTTTAACGCGGTCTCGTGACACATTTTACTCCGAAAAAATATATTCTATGCTAAAATATTATTTCCAGCGTTACTAACATTTTTTTTTAATAGAGATGCGAACACGGAATACGTGTCACATCAATATTCTTATTGATTATATTCGTATTTTCGTTGTTTATTGAAGATCAGATCAGAAGATTATCACACGTCCTTTCAGTTGTTTATTGAAGAGTCTTACATTGTTTATTTCCTTTTTTTACTAGTCCATTACGATTATTCTTTCCATCCATAGGTAGCAGAAAGTAATCTTCAGTACATGGACGATAAAAAACAAAACCAATACGTTTTTTGACACCCCTGTCTTGTTGAATTCGATGATCGAAAGCTCGTGGCGGGCATAATCGGGAATCGTCTCCGTTAATTATTGTGTTAAACTAAAAATAAGCTTTGTTCTTGTGTTGTTTTGTACGACTGGCTCCCGTCCAGTCATTTCGTCCTATTGTGCCGGACACGAATAGTGGCACTTTATTCCGGGCCGTCTGACTAATATGTCTGCACAAATCTCATTATGTATTCTCGTGACAAGGTTGCCAAAACGTTCCCAACTCGGTTGTCGGACATTTTTTAAATTACCATTACCATATTTTTTAACTTCTTGATGCAATTTAACGCGAAATTAATTGATGATGTCTGAAATATTTTTTACATTCAGTTAGGTATCTATCTACTACTGGATATTTAGCAGCTGCTTGAAATATACATACATAGGTAATATATGCAAGGTACATCCATAATATATGACGTAGGTATAATCAGTGGGATTCGACCATTTGCTAATATTCGCAAAAATTAGTTTCCCCCAATCCATTGCGTTTTTTTTTCACCGACAAAACATTACGTAATTTGATCCGTTTGTCCTGAATCTGGTGATGAATTGGGAATCAATAATCTAAATCTGACATAAATAATTCCATAGACAAAAAAAATAGGGATGTGAGGAAAGAAGGAACCGGTTCCAAAAAAATTGAATCCCGTTACTGGGTAGGTACCTATATGAAAAATATAAGATATGAATCATCACTTTTACTATTTAAAATGTCAAGTACATATTATCTATTAAAATCTACATAGTTTTATAACTTTTAATTTATTTTATTACTATTATAATGTTATTTTTACTCTCAAAACAATTTTCATTTCATTGTAAAGGATCTAAGGTTGTCAGGCTTTTACTTAGGCTTATTTTTTATACTTTAGGCTATTACTTAAATATATTGTAATAACTTCCTTACTTTCGTTCGTTTGTTTCGCGTGTCGTATAGTGAAGTAAACCAAACATACTGACAGTTGTCCATGTTACATTGTATCCCGCAAATTTGCGGTTATCACGTTAAACAAAGTAAATTACTTACTTTGAAATTACCTGTATTTTAATTGATTTTTTAAATAAATTCTGTTTATAAAAATAATTATCATCATTATTGTTGGCTAAATAAATAATTTCTGGTAATATTATTATCATATATATTATTATCCTAGGTATGTTTGCATACTAAAATTATGCTCGTCATTTATTTCGAATGTTGATGCGTGTTGAAGTGACAGATTCAGGTGCAGCATTGTTCTCATACGTGAGGCATTAAAATTACACACAGTAATTATACTCGTGGATTGCAATTGACTGCGCGGGCAACACTGTTAATTGCTTGAGCCATAAGCCCTTTCAGTTACGAACCGAAAAAGCAGTCGCAGCTTTCAAAATTAAATCAAAGATACCACAGTTGAAAAACAAAATCGGAAGTACCTATTTAAAATGTACATAATATATAAATTATTATTTTTGCTTTGTATGTAAAAATAATCATATTATTTTTAAATGCCCGTCCTATCTGATTGGGATTGTGAAACTGGCAACATTTTTTTTGTGAAATTCCATTTCACGCTGCATTAATTATAATAAAATGATTTTGTCTAAGACAACTTGTCTGGTAATTGCGATTCGCTTGATGTCATTTCGCTGTTTGCTTTTCGTTATTTTTTTCACAATAGAATAATAAATATTTGTGCATAAGAAATATTTAGCGTAGCTTTTTAATAGCAAATTTTTTATCCATGATACAAAATGCATATATCTCGCTTATTACTGATTGCTTCGCTTAAATCCTGATGTTCTAACCATATGCATTTGCAAAACGGTCATTCTAAAAATTTGTTATTATTTCCTCGTTTCAGAGCAGTGGCGGCCGCTGCTTGTGCCAGGGGCGGAGTGTTGCCCCAGGTGCCCCCCGGCGCCCCCCCAAGCCGCAGTTCGCCACTGCTTTGAACCATTGGAGCCCCTTCTCATTCCCGGTAAGGGTCAGTCCTTACCGACCGCCATCATTACTTACCTCAGGCTTAGCGCGCGCCGCCCTCAGTACTGACCGCCCTTCTGTTGCAGGGGAACATGAAGCAGCACATGCTGACCCACAAGATCCGCGAGGCCGGCGGGCCCGAGCAGGAGGAGCCCCCGGAGCCCCCGCCCAAGCGCGCGCCCCCGGACCCGGACCTGCCGCTGCCCAAGAGACCATCCAGTGAGCACCCTTTCCTTTTATTAATTATCCGATCATGGCATTGAGCGCTTCATTAACCCTTCATCCGGCTAAACGCTTTCTCGATGTGTCCTCGGCTAATAACACTGGCTGCTGACTAAACCGCCTGTGTGTGCATTGCAGACGGCCCCCCCCCGGGAGTGGCCCCTCCGCCCCCGCCCCCGCACCCCCAGCTGCACCCGGCCGGGCCCCCGCCCCTGTCCAATAAGCACCTGTGCGGGGTGTGCCGTAAGAACTTCTCGTCCAGCTCGGCGCTGCAGATCCATATGAGAACCCACACTGGAGATAAGCCCTTCCGCTGCTCCGTATGTCAGAAGGCTTTCACCACTAAAGGGAACCTCAAGGTGAGTCCACCTCAGCCACTCCCTGGTAGTAGCCAGGCAGCCCTCACTAGCCACCAGCCACTAACAGCGAGCTATTTACTAATGCTTCGCCATTTCGCTTACTTACATTTCGAGATTCCATCAAATTGTACAAATATTATATTGCTTGACACTAGAACTGATACTAGTGACATTGCAGGTTCATATGGGTACCCACATGTGGTCGAACGGGGCGTCGCGCCGTGGCCGCCGCATGTCCCTGGAGCTGCCCCCGCGCCCCCTGCCGCTCAGCCCTCAGGACTCGGACTTCCTGCAGCGCCGACCAGATCTCTTCTACCCCTACCTACCGGCTCCATTCCTTAATGGCATGCAACAGAAGGTGAGTCTCAAGTGTTTATAACACACCTAATTACTAGCTAAAATTAAAATTAAACTTGAAGACAAGGAATTACACAACCGAACCTCAAAAACGATACAAGCTTAAAAGGGTTTAAGTAATAAATGCAATAATTATGTGATTTGTTTCCCAGCAGACTGCGTAGAATAGTTGTACCTACCCAAAAGTTTACCACGTCCTAAATTAGATTTTTTAAACGTTGTTTAAAATTATCTGTTTCACTAAAATACTAGAAACTCTTATCAGTGTGTGCCAACGAACATATTTATCGAGGATCGCATTTATATGAATGCTACATAAAACTTAAATTTAAAAGTTTGTTATTATTTTTAAATTGGGTAAATTGTCTACAACATGCATCACATACACAAACTATCCAAAATCACCTATGTATTGTAGTATGAATTACATATATACAATAATTAATTTAATATGCCCAATCAGACATTCTTAAAATGATTTGAATATTAACGTAACTTACCATCCCCACGACACACATACTGCCTTGCAACATAAATATACATATGTAGTACATTATTTCTAGTTTCGGCAATTAAAATACTAAACTACTAAACTAGCCAGCTTTAAATAATTCAACTAATGGAATAGGCAAGTGCTAATATAAAAAATAAATATTTTCTCTATTTTGGAATGCAGTTAGAATTTTTAAAATCATGTCATATCATCATGTCATGGTATGTCAATCTTGACTATTTTTCAGGAAGATGTCTCATTTCTATGAAAAATAAGACTTAGTTGGCGGTCTCTAGGCTCGAGACTCTTAGCTTCGACCACTTGGTCAGTAGGAGATTTTACTGTGTTGGAGAGTCCCTATTGCTATAGTAAAAATGAATACTTTTGAACTTTAATTTAAAAGTATTTGTGAGATGATAATACTATATTACATTGAAATAAATTATGTAGAAAACAAAATATTAAAGTAACTACATATTAATTATTTTTATCCAATTTGTATTTGCTGAATGTACTAACATATTAATTTTCTTTAATTTCAGCTGAATGAAATTTCTGTGATTCAACAGAATGCTGGTCAAAACGGTCTGGGGTCTCCGGGAGCCAAGTTCCCCGGCTTACTGGGATTCAGCCCTTTCGGTCCACCTCCACCTCCCCTCTCTGGACCCACCTCTCCCCTGAGCGATAAGCCGCCCTCCTCGCTCAGCTCCCCGCCTCCCGAGCGGGAGGAGGACGACAGGCGGAGGGAAGTAGAAGACAGAAGGAGAGAGCTGGAAGACCGGAGGAACCAAGTATGGGAGCTGCACTATGAGAGGGCCGGAGCCCCCGAAGCGGGGGAGCCCCCCGGCCCCTTGCCGCTCTTGGGACCTCCCTCCAGAGGAGAGGGCCTGGCCGCGTGACTGCCTGCACATCTTACACCATTCCCCACATATCGTAAGTTTGGTGAAGTGACATTTCGAAGTGACTAGTTAGTTCGTACTTTGGTGATATTCCATATTGGGTAGATTAATCTGACAAAACGATGACAAGTTATATTACAATTTAATTTTTATAAAACTCTCTTGAGAAAAAACTGTGGCGAATAAATTGAAATTTAATGTCCTAAGATTGCATTATTTTCTAGAACATTAATGTTACTCATACCAAAAACAGATCTGGAATGATTATAATATTAGCACCTTGTTTAAGAAATACATCTTTGCGAATTAAAGCTCGTTGTAACTGACCATCGGTGTTGTAAAAATATTATTCAATCGCTTATTTTGGCATTTACTAAGACTATGGTGAACTACAAAAAATAGAAGAACTCTTGTAAACTCTATTCAAACATTATCAATAAGTGAATCAATCTTGTATAAACAGTAATTTTAAAATATTGAATAACTGACATAGTGAAAATAACATCTCCAACAGTATAATCCATCTACTGACATTTTGCAAGTGTACAGACTGGCTATTGCGGACGTGGATGTAATGTTCCTATTTTAAAACTAGTCTGTAAAATACATACTTTATATAAAGTGCTATATGGATTTGCCGCACGGGGCTATAAATAAACATTAAAATAAATTATTGATTAAAGTACATTTGCGGTCTGTATCCGAAGCAAACTGTCTTTATGAGTAATCATAGTACTTGGCTATAAACCCAAACTGATGAAGTTCTTAATCATCATTAATAACTCTAAAATTTAATTAACATTATAATATAAAATATCAAAAATAGATTTACTTAGCATGACCATAGTATATTAGTTATAAAAATCAGTTTTATAAATTTTAGAAGTTTCTTAAAATTTCTTGCAACATGTAGGTTTGTACCTCAGTGTAACATGTCACATGAACCCAATATATAGTGATACATCATCGGATGGGATGATAATAGAATCCTCACAAATAGTCACAGGTGATGAAGAATTGTAGTTGGTTATCTCTGTCACTAGTATTTGTTACACTGTTTGCTAATTAAAATAGCATTTCACTATTTACGTCATTGTGGCTGTTCTTGTGGATTCTCTCTTCGATAGTTCATCTAATGTCTGATGAGCATTTTCTTGTGCTTCTGGCACACGGTCTATAGTATGTAAGTTAGGATAAGTGCTATCGGGCCTGAGGCAATGATCTGTGAACCTGTGATACACAACTGAGCCGATCGAGGGCTGCTCCCTAATTATTTATTCAGTTATAATAAAACGAAGCTCTCATATCATGTATCATCTAGGTCAATCTTGAAACAATCACTCTCTTAAAAAAAAATAACCAAAATAGGTAAGTATTTAAATGCATTTAGAAACAAAAGTCAGCCATGTCTCTTGATCCTTTTGGTGTGCTTTAACTCAATAAAAATAATTAATGAAAGCATTTAATATTAAATAAACTTGCGGTTGAAGAAACGGCTCGCTCTCGTCCAGTGAAAAGTATATTTTTATAAATTGCGTGTGCTTTCTTACGTACTATTCTGTATCACAATTTTAATTATTCCCTTATAGTTTTGTAAAAAGGTTTTTTATTTTTAATTTGCTGCAATTTTCATTTTGAGATAGTTTCAAGTACATGCAACCGAAAGGGCTGAGAAGAATCTATAAATAATTAAATTAATGTTTCTAAATCTGTCTTCAACTGGAAAGTCATATAAGATAAAATCAGATATCAAACAGATTCTTGGTTCAAATTAGATGAGCTTAAGATATGGAAAATGAAAGAAATGAATAAGTTGTTATGTTTATGTTCCTGTTGTGAGAAAAATGCAAGAAAATAAATTTGGTACACATACTATGTATTTCTTTTCTGAATCATTTTCACAGACTACAACCGTGTATTGACTACTTATGTATATATTTGAAATGTGTTCAGTATTTTTGTCTACGAAGCGCAAAGGGATTATGTAAATGTTTTTTTAACACTTGTAAATTTATTGGTATCTAAAATAAACAAGTATATGTGTGTACATACATGGACACGTATATATTACATGTTATATTATACATTCTCAATATGCATTATACATTTGAATGAGAAACCAGTGAAAATAATATCAAATATCACATTCTTAATATTTAATTAAACCCTATAATATACATACTAAGTAATTATAAATCTTTATCATATAAAAGTGACTGTAATAGATATCAGGTGTAAATTATTATTAGTTTTCAAAGTGTTAATATGAATTATTTACATGTTGATAGAATCAAAAGAACTGTGAATTTAGATTTGATACCTTATTCTTAAGTTTGAGATTATACTTTAATATGATCTGTGTTTCCGGCCAAGACGCATCATTTTTACAAGTTGAATTAAATTTGTTTTCTTTTATATAAAAAATTATTATTGTTACCTTTAAAGCGAGACTTTTATTAATTTGCATCAACACTGTGTATGTGTGGCATTATATTATTATTATCATATTTGTACATAAGTATTATTAGATATGTAATATTATAGAAATATTTTAACTATTGTATTGTATTATCAGTGACTGCCTAAATGATATTGTAACCAGAATGAAAATATCAACAAAAAGGATGATGAATAAATAAATGTGTGCTTAATTTAAAATATTATTTTATTTTACCTAACTTCCATTAGACGTATTTCTGCAAAATCCACAATCTCACTGTCTCAATCGGTACTTCTGCAATGGAAAAGGCTCACAATTGCTATTTCACTGTCTCTCTCATCACTATTATACTTTTTGAATGCCAAGATGATTAATCAACGCGAATTAATAAGTTGCTCCCATAGTCCTTCGGAGTAGTATTCATGGCTAATATAATCAAACACTGTGTTTGGCAGGATTTGGAACTTAATGATAAATCATTGTGGATACAGATATATACCTTTCTATCTTATATGTATGTATATGGAACACATGTCTTCTGGATTGGATCGCGTTTGTTTATTTCCCTGAGGAAACCTGGGCTGAAGTTTCGGCACAGTAACACTCGCCATTGTCAAGGCTTGGCCTCAAAAGTTACTGTAGAACCGTACGTATAAAAGGGTGCCTAGAAAAAATTTGCCCAAGGATGCCAGAGAATGAAAGGCTAGCATCAGCTAGTGTTGTGGGGCGCCTGCTGGCTGACGTATCCCCGCCTCCGTGAAATATATACAATATATATATATATGTATAGATATTTATATTTTTTTGTCTATCCTTTATGACTAAAGTTCATACTTGGTCAATCACATTGTGGTTTCAGCTTGTTAGAGCCTAATGAGACGCTGATGTGCAGCCACCTTTGAAGCGGTTGTAAAACATTTTTATCAGTGAGATGCTCGCATCATCGTCCCCGAAAGCTTGTTCAATCTTGCAAATGGTTTCAACTTAGGTAACGCCAAGCTTTTTCATTTCACAACAATTGACAATCCGACGGGCATTTACCTACTATACTGCCAGCGACTGAACTGTTATCTTTTGGTTAGAGATTTTTGCATATTTTTCCATGTGTATAAGAACCTTCTGGATGAAATTTTGGTTCCCATTGAAGGATTCATTATCAGGGTGGTTATTTGCGATATATCCTGATGATGGACTATGCAATGTGATCCGAAATGCTGGCCAGAACTGTTGAATATGCACGGCAGAGTATCTCAGAAAACTCTAAGCAGATGATTATGAATTATGAATAGCCATAAAAACCTGAGAACATTTTGAGTAAAGGAAATCAAAGTTCAGTATCCCTCTTGCAAGGTCCAGTGAAAATATCGAAGCAAAAAATAATTTTAAAAGTTATTGCAGGTAATATTAGATAAATTAAATTCTGTCGAACACTGTGTGACAAAAAAATCAGATTATGTATTAACAAACGATCACTGCTATTATTTTATATTAGAAACTTTATCCATTATTAAATACGTATTATTCACCGGTATATTATAATTTTCTCAATAGGTCGATTGTCAGTTGTTTGTGAAAGAATTTTCACACAAGTTTAAATGTTCCATTTTACCAATTCAAATTAAATGAAGATCAATAGGTACCTACCGATCTTCATTTACATATATTATACATATTTAGTAAAATATCGCTAAATTGCTTTTCTATTTCTAGGATTTGCAAATAATTAAATAGTATACTAGAAATTTCGTTACATCCATCAGATTCACCCTAGAGTTAGCAATGGCCGTTCTTTGTCCCACTCTCATAAAAACTTATTATGGAAAGCTTACTTTCTACTGTAATATAAGTTCACACTGTCCCCATGTGGAGTCGTTAGTACTTTCTCAACCAACTTTTTTGTTAATGTTATACTATATTATATTATTACTGTACGCATATGCGGTCTGTCTTAAGCCGTTGCGGGGTTCGTCCAGTCACTATTACTGTTACCGAAGAACTGAGTCATAAACTTAAAGGACGCTTGATCCTTACAATGTTTTGCCTAACCTACTTTTTAGATCGCTGTGACGTACGGTAAAATGTATAGGGGCAAAAAATCTATATTGCATGTAATAATTTGTGTTATTATCAAATTGAGGTGATGCGTTTAGCCGTTTAGCTATTTGAGCAAAATTGTCGGTTACGATGTTTTGGCTATCATGGGACGATATATCAGAATGAGGAAGTAAGGTGAAGGGGGAAGGGGGAAATATCATCTATATTACTCGCCGGGTCTTCGGAGGGTAAGTATATTGGTACAGAGCGACCTGCTCCTGACGGAAAGAAAGGACTAATTAATGTTGAAACAATGTCCCGCCAAATAAGTCCTCTTCTCCGTCATGACCCACACAAACACCCGGACTTCACCGACTGACTTCTGCGATATAATAATGATGCTCAGGGGTGGATTCTTTCTTGATATGCAGCTAAAGTATAGCCTTTGATTTATGATGTGAATGTACAAGTAGAAATCTGTGGGAGAGGATTTTACACAGTAAAAGATGGATGATTGTAACAATTTTATATTTAAATAAATCTCAGTTTGCACATAAAATTTATAACCTTAACTAGTGGACGGATAGTCCAGATCATAAATTGAATGTGGATGTTCTAGAATTTTAACAAAAATAATGAAATATGATTTTTTATCATGTCGTAAAAAATAGGTTCCGCTACGGAACTTAATGCAAAGAACATGAAGAAATAATAATCTAACAAGATGTACTATGAATTTTAACAAAAATAATGAAATACTAGCAGGAAAGCAATCGGTGACAGCCGATTGCTCACTGATAGGCCCTGCGGGCGGTTATCGTGGCCGGTTCGTGGCCAACGATGGCCGCTGCGCGGCCGATTGTGTTTGCTATCTGACAAATTTTCATTTTTGATATTGTGGCCGCTTCGCGGCCAGTGTTGGCCGCTGCGCGGACAATTGCGTTTGCAGTGCAGCAAACACAATTGTTTACTTACCCAATATTGACATATTTGCTATTTTCACTTGCGAAAAAATCAAAATCTTTTTTCAAATTAGTCTAATTTAAACTTTAAAAATTTAATTTACGAATTACCGCATTATTTTCGAATTAACGGAGTAAATCTATTTAAAAATTAACATTTGGGACTTTTTATTTGAAAATGTCGAATTATAGGGAATTTCAAATTATCAGGGTTCGAGTTAACGGGATTTTACTGTATATTAGGAAACTGATACACATTATACCTATATGTATGTTCACCTAGAGTTTTTAAAGATAATTATCGTCAAAATGTTATCAAAAGCATATAAATAAACTAAAGAATTGAAATTATAGGGTAAAATTAAAAAATAATTTAAATTCTCAATGAATAAAATATTTTGTGTAAAACAACCAGTTTCAACAATCCCTTGAATAAGCCATCACCAATGGATAAATTTCTATGAAGAATAATAATTTCCTTTTATTATACTGTTTGAAAATTCAACTGGTAAATTAAAATGTTCATTTATATCTAAACGAAAACGCCTACTAAAACTTTAATGCAATGATTATTAAATTAAAATTGCTGATATAAAAATGCAAGCAGTGATATAAAAAAACATATAAATAAACTAAATAATTGAAATTATAGGGTAAAATTAAAAAATAATTTAAATTCTCAATGAATAAAATATTTTGTGTAAAACAACCAGTTTCAACAATCCCTTGAATAAGCCATCACCAACGGATAAATTTCTATGAAGAATAATAATTTCCTTTTATTATCATCATCATCATTCTTGGCACTACAACCCTTGGTGGGTCTTGGCCTCCTCAATAATTTTCCTCCACTCATCTCGGTCTAGTGCCAGCTCTCTCCAGTTTCGAAGCTCTAAGGCAGAGATATCTTTGAGGACGTTGTCACTCCATCTTAGTTTCGGCCTTCCTAAGCTCCTTCGCCCTATTGGCCTTGAGTTCAGCAGGGACTTTGATGCTTGATGCTCGGACATTCTCTCCACATGACCCAGCCACCGAAGTCTTCCCAGTTTTATAAATTTTGTGACGTTTGTCTCCTTAAATAGAGTATAGAGCTCATTGTTGTAACGTCTGCGCCAAAGTCCATTTTCTAGAACCGGTCCGAAGATACGCCTCAATATTTTCCTTTCAAAAACGTCCAGTGCTCGCTCATTCCTCTTAGTACCCACGTCTCAGCTGCGTACGTGAGCACCTGCCTAATAAGCGTTTTGTACACTAATATCTTGGTGTTTCTGGACAGCAGTCTGGATTTTATCTGCTTTTGTAGACGGAAAAAACAGCGATTCGCGCTCACTATGCGCTTCTGGATCTCCTCTGTAGTATTATTGTTGCTTGTTATCAGGGATCCTAGATATGTAAATCTTGGTACGTTTCAAAATTTTGACTGCCACACGAGAGTTGGGATTTGTTGGGTGCATCCTACGGCCATGTATTTGGTCTTCTGCTGGTTTACTATGAGACCCATGTTTTTGGCAGAACTTTCAAGATTTATGAAGGCATTGCATAAAGCATCGGGAGTTTTCGCAATTATGTCAATATCATCAGCGTAAGCTAATAGTTGCACAGAGTTGTCAAATATCGTTGCTCTTATCTCAATTCCTGAGTCACGAATAACTTTTTCTAAGGCAATGTTGAATAAGAGGCAGGCCAATCCATCTCCTTGTCTCACCCCGTGGAGCGCTTCAAAGGGCTCGGACAGATCACTGCCAACCCTGACTCTACACGTTACTGGGGACATTGTTAGTTTCACCAGATTGATCAGCTTACGCGGTATTCCAAACACACTCATTGCATTGTACTGTGCATTCCTATTTATGCTATCATACCCGGCCTTGAAGTCTACAAAGAGATGATGAGTTTCGACATTGTGTTCTAATGTTTTTTCTAAGATTTTCCCTTTATTATACTGTTTGAAAATTCAACTGGTAAATTAAAATGTTCATTTATATCTAAACCAAAATGCCTATTAAAACTTTAATGCAATGATTATTAAATTAAAATTGCTGATATAAGAATGCAAGGCGTTGTCTTTAATTGATATTCAGCTCTATAAACAAAAAAAAAACACAAAAGCATTCGGGATCCCGCGGGATTGGAAATTCTATCTCGAGGGATCCCGAAAATCCATTCCCTATTTGTATGCCTATACCTGTGCTTGTGTTTTATGTTTATGAGACTTGATATCTATACATGTCACTGCAATTTTTGCATTCACATAAATTTTATCACTGTACATTTTAAGGGATTATATCTATTTCTGGTTTGTATAATACTGATTCTCTATTAACCCTTAATTACTCGCACGAAGAAAATTACATAACTACTCGCACGGGGTCTCAGGTGACCTTAAATTGTAGGACTTATTTTTAATATAAACTGAATAAATATGTAAATAAAACTATTTAATTATTAAAGTGCGTTATTTAAACTATTATATTTTCAAGAAATAACATGAATTAATATCTAATAGACAACAAAAAAACTAAAGTAAAATAACTAACAAAAATTAACATTTTGTACTTATGGTGAGATCAAAGTTAAAAATTACAATACATTTAGAAACTCTCAGAATCATTGTTATCAAGCTGTTGACAATATATAAACAAATTTTGCTCATTTTTTGCATCTTGCTGCCAATTTGCGATCACTTTTCCGCAGACAGTTGTTGCAATGCCCACATTTTGTTGTGGTCATGTGGTCTTGGTCATGTCACTTCTATAAGACGGCTTTTTACAATCTTAGGCGTTACGTTGACTTTGAGTTGTCGTCTCTAGTGATTTTGAACAAGTTCGATAGACAATTGCCGCAAAAAATGACGCCTAACGTAGGCATGTAAATTGTCTGTATTTGCTCGATGCACAACGAGTGCTTGTAATGTTTAAATAACTTTGTTTTATGACACATATTTATACACTAAACTCATAATAATATAAAATAAGCAACTCACCTCTTTCATAAAAGTTATGTAACTACTCGCATGGGGTCACCGCTCAAGAGAGCAGAAATGCAAACTTTGGCATGAGTTAGGAAGCTAACGGAGGCGCGGGGAAAAGGGAACACGGCAAGTATTTTTTTTTAAATGCGAAAGTACTTTGACCCCATGCGAGTAATTAAGGGTCAATATATGTTATCTTGTCAAATACCTTCTTTAATTTACTACCCAACCTTAATTACGTTGTAGATTTATACACATCGTGAACCTCAATTACCCAGGAGATAAGGACCTTGCTGCCTCTGAGCTAGTATTGAAGGTAGGTGTCCTCAGCCTCAGCCTTTGATACCGTAAATGTATAAAAATATTCCTTTTTTAGAAAAATACTTCTACAGCGTATTCGAATACAGCATTGTGTCAAAGTCAATCCGTGAAAAACTCTCTAAGATTTAAGATTTTGAACAAACGAATACTTACATTTTTATATATTGATAGCTGTTCATACCCGGCGTTGCTCGGGTTAAGGATTTAGTTAAACATAAGTTTGTGGGGGGACACAATGGTTTCATTATTTCGGTCTCTAATAAAATAAAAAAGGTGCATTTAATCTAGGCTGGGATGGATGGGATGTCCAGGAAGGAACTGTGACCGCTGTATTCCATCGTGACCTAAAGAATAATAATGCAAAATTTGGATCGATCGGCAAACGTTGTAGATTTATACAAAAAAAATATTAGGTGGGGGTGTGGGGTAAGACGGGAGGGGGGAAAAGCTGTCTTTATTACCCGCCGGGTCTTGAAAAATAAGTATGCAAAATCTGGATCAGATCTGTCATACGGTGTAGATTTGTGCAGAAAATATAACAGGCGAGGGGAAAAAGTCGCCTTCGTAACATGCCAGTTCCTAAAGAATAAGTTTGCAAATTTTGAGTCCGATCGGTCGAACGGTATAAATTTGCATTGGAAATATGTTACCTGCCAGGTCCTAAAGAAAAAATATTGAGTCCAATCGGTCGAACGGTACCGATTCGCAATGAAAATAGATCAGGGGGAGGAAAAGGGGTAAAAAGGGAGGGGGGAAATGTCACCTATGTTACCCGCCGGGTCCTAAAGCATAAATAAAAAAAAATAAAAATAAAAAAAGAGTGCAAAATTTGGATCCAATCGGTCGAACGGTACAGATTTGCATTGTAAATATATCAGGGGAGGGGAAGGGGTAAAAGTGGAGGAGGGAAATGTCGCCTATGTTACCCGCCAAGTCCTAAAGAATAAATTTCCAAATTTTAAGTCTGATCAGTCGAACGTTACATATTTGCATTGAAAATATATCAGGGGTAAGGGAAGGGATAGAATGGGAGGGGGAAATATCCTAAAGCATAAGTATGCAAAATTCGAGTCGAATCGGATAAACGGTGTAGATTTGTATAGAGAACAGACAGGTAGAAAGAAAAGATAGACAGACATTGAGTTTTATAGGTATAGATATCGCGATACGATTGGCTGCACTTTCTCATCGGTTCAAATGTTTTATTTAAGCAAAGACGGCCGAATGTTATCAAAAAATTTGAATTTGAAAAATTTTATCTAATATTTATTAATGTCGAAAAGGTAGGTACCAGCGCCTTTTTTTTCAAATAATTTGTGTGAATTCGAATGCAACGTTGTCAAAATTTTCGACAATCGAAAATTTACATTTTTATTTATATTTTATTTTATTTTCATTTATTGGTTTTCTTACAGCCATATAATTAATCAATCTTGAAAAAAAAACAATAATTGATGTACAGAGTTTTGGGCCAATTACAAGAAAACACATATATACAATCGATAAAAAAATAAGAAAAAACATGTCCAATAGTGAGTTTGTGTGAGTGTGTGTATTTGTGTGTTCATTTATTTTGTTTTGGAAAAAATTAACAGCAAAACAATCTTAAAAATTTTCCACTGAATTTAAAAATTTACTTTAACATACATTAATAGCGAGTGGAGAGGGTGGAGGGGAATGTGGGACGTGAATATAAATTAATAGTAGGTGTACGAAAACAAATTAGGTACACAAAAACATTCTCGTAATCGAATGTAACATTTTAAAGCAACCGGTGAAGAACTTTCAGAGATTATCGATTTTGTACAAACGAACATCTACATTTTTATTTATATAGATTATTTAAAAAGCTTGTTACATTTTTTGTTGGACAAATGCAGTAATCCAGTGTGTTATGTCAGGATAAAAAACATGTTTCTTAAAAATTACTTTTAATGACAATGTACGAAATACAAAAATTTCAGAACATATTTATTTAAGCACAATTACAATTTAACATCTGTCTATACATAGAAAAAATCTCTAAATTTGAAATAAATTGTGGCAAAATTGTTAGAAATTGATAACGCTGGCCAATTTCTTGACTCTATTGAGTAGTAAATCTCCTTCGCGGATGGTTGCTTGATAGAGGGCACCCCGGTCGGCCGCTCCCAGAGCACTGCTACCTGCCGCCCCAATGACAGCCCCACCGCTGCCCGCCCCAGTCACAACGCAACCGTTTACAGCGTCAATGCGACACTGTAATCGCCCAGCCGCAGTAAATCTGCAATGAAAAGGACATTCTCAATGCTTTAAGTCAATCTGCTACAAGTGCCAGATAAATTGTGATTTTTCTTTGATGAATGTGACATAAGGCGCACCGTGAAGTATTAGCCACATTTATGAGGTGACGTAAGTCACATTTATCACAGCTTAACAGAGAGAAAACTGTCATACATAGTGACAGAAGTGCAACTCTCATCTCTCCAGGGAAATCCGAAATGTGCTAACATCTTTTGACTAAATTTTGATATTTCAAAAAGGTTTAAATCAAATTTTTTAATCCTCTAATTTATATATAATCTATATTATAATTACGCTAAATAATGTCGCGGAGGATGGATGTCTTCTGTTACCAGTTAAAAAAATCATTTTAGAATACATTAAAAAGATTGATCTTTCGAGTTTTACAGATCACTTTAAAATACATTTAGATATAATTTAATAAGTAGAAATATTATATGCGTTATTTAATACGAAGATGACATTTATTGATTAGAAACAATGAAATACATATTTTCTTCAATCAATTCTATTTTTACTCCTGGCAAGTTATATTGACATTGAATTTTGACATATCGACCGTTTGACAGGTGAAACGCGTTTAGATATATCTTTATATTATGCGCCTAGATTACATGGAATTAACACGAAACGCATCTTATATCGTGAATATTAATTTTGAGGTTATATCTTAATATTATGCACTTAAATCGTGAGGTTAAAACACACCCACTATCTTATGCGTAGGTTAAGCTTACTGTTTCTAGGTTAAGCTTACTAATGTGTTTTGTAGGAATGATATAGTTTTTGTGTCTTTTGAAAACCAAAATCCTGATATTGTCTTCCACGTGTTTCTAGGTATTGTAATGTAATGCAATGTATTGTAGGAATGATAGGAAGGAATCGTCTTTTGATGTCAAAATCCTAATATAGGGCTATATTGTTTAAAAATTTCAAGTGAATTGCATCATGGAGAAGTTTGCAAACTGACAATTATTTCCATCAGGTGAGTTTGGATATACTCTGGGAATATGCATTATGCAGCTAATAACGCTTTTCAGCAGTTATAAAAGTTATTTTTTCTTTAAAATTCTTACTATGAAAATTGTGATGTTGTCGCTGCTTCGAAATTGGTAAAATTGATGTCTTACTAATTTCTGTCAAAAATATATTACCTACGTCTGTCGCTCTTTCCGATGTTCCAATTTTCATAAATATTCATGTATGAGATATGTCGCAAAACTATGGTCTTTCTGAGTGTTATTATTATCAGATGCAGCTGGTAGTTTCAAATTACAGAAATTATCATCATTATCAATGACATTGATATCATTGAAGATGATAATAATCAGAATCTTCTTATTCATCAGTAACCGCATAGACTTTCTGAATTGAATGTGAAGTGAATCTAGCACTCAAAAGCATATTTAATGAAATGCATTCAGTAGCAGATATTTCATGCGTAAACGTACAATTTTTTGCCCAAAGAACGAACGCGCTTCGTTGGCTTAGATGTATCGGAATGATTAGAAGGTCTAATGTTTACATACAATTCGATTGATCGTATTATTAATGATGAATGTGGTTTAGATATAAATGAGCATTTTAATTTCCCAGTTGAATTTTCAAACAATAATGGAAATTATTATTCTTCATGTAATGTTTCTAATTCTAATAATAATTCTGCTTATGTAATGGTACAAGAATGGTTGTAAGAAACATTAGTTATCATATATTGAAAACAGAAATTATTACAGGAGAAAACATTAAATTTTACAAACAGTTAAGCAACTGGTTATCGCCGATTGCTTGCTACTAGGCCCTGGGGTTGGACTTCTACCT
Organism: Agrypnia vestita; assembly: GCA_016648135.1. Taxonomy (NCBI): domain Eukaryota; kingdom Metazoa; phylum Arthropoda; class Insecta; order Trichoptera; family Phryganeidae; genus Agrypnia; species Agrypnia vestita. The sequence goes on along the minus strand of JADDOH010023550.1, from coordinate 32,540 downwards.
GAATCAGAATTTACCCATAGACAATAAATTATATGTCGGTTGCTTGAGGGTGCATTTCGGATTCAAATTGTTGATTCAAGAGATTAAATTGTTGTTTTACAGAAAACATCGTATTCACACAGATATTAAATTATTCTTTAATTTAACCCTATAATTTCATTTCTTTAGTTTATGTATATGCTTTTCATTTTGACAATAATTATCTTTAAAAACTCTAGGTGAACATACATATATAGCGTGTATCAGTTTCCTAATATACAGTAAAATCCCGTTAATTCGAAACCCGATAATTCGAAATTCCCTATAATTCAACATTTTCAAATAAAAAAAGTCCTAAATGTTAATTTTATAATAGATAAACAATCCCAGTAATTCGAAAATACGCAGTAATTTGTAATTTGAATTTTTAATAATTCCAAATTTTTTTGAAATTTTACAAAATTGACAAAATATTTCGATTTTTTCGCAAGTGAAAATAGCAAATATGTTAATATCGGGTAGATAGGTAATAGAAATTTTATAGTAAAATTAGTAATATAAATGTCACGATCTTTGTATTAGCATAATAAATATTGCGTTTTCGAAAATTCCAATGCTTGAGAAAGCCACGTAGATGTATTCTGACATCACTTGAATTGGCCGCAAAACGCCACCATAACTGCACGCAGGGCCTAGCAGGAGGCAATGGACGATAACCAATAGTAAATACCAATGGTCGCGTAGCAGCCACTACAGGCCGCGCGACGGCCACTATGGGCGCAGGGCCTAGCAGCAAGCAATCGGCGATAGCCATTGCTTAACTGCTAGTAATTTAGTAATCTGTGCTCTACTTTCTGAGTATTTGAGACAGATTTCACCACACTCTAACGCTATAACACAAGTAACATCAAAAGAGCAAAAATAAAAATGATTATAAGTAAATACCTTGAAATTTCATTTTCAATATAATCTCTGGTTAGCCCAAAGGTTGTGGCGATGTTACTGAGACTAAGACTGCGGTAAGCGCGGAGTAGCTGGACGTAAGCTTTAATCCTCATCTCACGGACATAGTGATGGTAATGTGGATAAAATACTGGATCTGTGCAAATTTGAGTCTCTACCTGAAAATAACACACAAATTTCAGATTAGTTAATTGTAGTGGGGAAGAAATGCGACTTCATGTTAAAAAAAAATATAATGTAATGATGGTGTCCTCACTAATATGATCATCAGCCTTTATAATTGCCGCAAAAAATGGGCAAGAATAATCCACAGCATAATACGAGGGCTGTATAATAAATACCAGTGTTAGGGAAGGACACACATTTGGAAATTTTTATTTATTTCTCAAGTGTCCTTTTAGCTCGGTATACTTAGTCCAACAATATTTCATCTTTTTAAGCCGTCCAATAAATATGATTCATCGAACTCGGCGTAATAAGCCTGTCTCGCCGATGACTTTGTTTGAGGTGAATCGCCAAGGCATTTTTTTAATTCGGAAATGAAAATGAATTGCATGACGCCAAATCTAGAGAATATGATGGATTAGACATTCATAGTGTAATTCAACTGGTTTTGTTGTGGTGATTGCAGACGAGTGAACTGGTGCTCTGTCATGGTGAAAGACCACTTTTTTTTCCAAATGTCATCATCAATTCAGCGTTGAATCGGTCCAATACATCATTGACCGATATTGCTTTTTTTCATGGTTGAAAACGAACATAAACTTGCATACTGTGAACAGCTATAAAAAAAAGTTACTAGATAATTCTGTCCGAGATTTTGACAAGTGTCGCCCGAAAGATGGAGCTAAACAACAGTGTACAGATTTTGATGTCAGTCCCCGCAAAGCAGAAAAAATTCTTGTAATATTAATCAGGGTTATATCACGATACTTATGGCTCATTTTTATTTTGAATATATATCCAAGAAGACTTTCTGCAAATGTTAATAGATGTCGCTAGTTGTATTTTAAAAAATGCTACAGGTTGTTTTTTTTAATATCTGCGGTCGTTACTAGATGGCGCTAGTTGTATTTTAAAAAGTGCTACAGTTATTTTTTAGTTTCATATAATCCGTTTTTTATTTCACACAAAGAAACAAACACCCATAGCACTACATTAGAAAGAACAACTTTAATAACATATATAATAATTGCATATATAAGCTTTTTTCAGTATGCAATTCATTTACTTATTTAATAAATAATAATTCATATGCAAAATAAAAAAATAAACTTTTTAATTATTTCAAGTTTGTATCAATCGACGTGTGCAAAAAAGGAGAAAAAAAGTTTGGATATATATCAAATTTTTGATATATATCAAAAAATCCAATTATTTTATTTTTATTATAAAAATCAGATTTTTTCGAATCCCTCATATTAATAGACTCTGGGAATCTGACTAGCCGGGATGGGGATTATCCGGGACAAATTTAAAAGACATTGAAAAAATATTTTTTTAAATGAGAATGTTCCACATTGTTCATAATGCCTAATCGGATGTCCGTCGTGTCTGAAAAGTAATGTCTCAAAACATTTATTTTTATTTAGTTTGTTTTAGTACCTTAGTTAGGTCTAATTGTTATTATCACTAATATATTTAATAGCACATAATTTATAATGGCCACGTTGCTTGCCGTCAACTGTCGGGGGTGCCACAGCTGTTATTTTATTTGCGTAGCTAAATCAAAATACTTTTTAACGAGCCAAAATTTCAGGAGTTAAACACGTCCTTTGGATGGTAAACATGATTTAAAAAGAGGCACGGCATCCGCAAACCGCTGTTCAAGGCAAAAAATTATGTAATGATAAACTAGCTGCATGAGAATTCATCAAGTTTCAAGCTTCTATACAAATCTTAAATCTTATGCTAGAGCCCACATACATGAATTTCAGACATTAAATGTGCAAAGTGAGTGTGTGCATTAAGTTTTCAAAGCTTTTGGATTAACCATGAAATTTGATTGACTAAACGGGATTTTTTCCCACCACAATCGGGAGTTTTATATATTAATTTTTATCTTTTATAGTGTTTCTAGTAGTTTTTTGAGTAACACACAATATCGCGAAAAGCTCCAAATACATCTTTTGGAAAATTGTAAGTGATGTTTTTCAACTGTGTCATAACATAAAAAGTAAAGAATTATATTAATTATCAATTAAACCCCAAATATAAATAATACATAAATTTACCGGTCGTATGCCGGCTGTACATAATGCGGAATATACCCTGTCTGCTGCACAATTTCGCGCACGATTGCTGTTTTTTAGACACTTTTTTGTGATGGTTGTATTCATGTAAAAATCAACAATAATCACTAAGAAGTTGCAGTTTCTGGTTTCTCAATATACAGACATCAACAATTACTTATATTTCAATATAACTTATTCATTAATTGTGAAAATAAGTAACGAAATTTACTGTCAGAAATGTACGCACATGTCTATCGAATAAAACCATAGAAGCAATAACACTTAAGATATTCATCCGTATTCTGAACTAAGCAATATTGCTATTTATGTATCTTGACAGTTATTGTATAACATTGTGACGCCGTTTTTCTGACGTATTATGTTTGACAGAATTGAAAAGATGTCAAGCAGATCTACATTCTGACATCCGACCGGTTAAACCTTTTCCAGTACACACTTCTAATATTAGCCCCTGCTGGAAAAAACTTACCCAAGCGAGGCTCTTCATGAAATCAGCGTATCTGCATTCATGGAGGGCTTCTACAAACTCCCGCAGTTCCGGGAACTGGCAGCGAAGCGCCTGGACAGTTGCACCCTGTTTCTGCAATGTAGTCTGCAGTTCATGTCTCGCAAGGGCAATCATACATGCCAGCACACAGTACTGCACAATGGTACCTGTAGAAATTATGATAAAAATTATTTTTAATTTAACACAATATGAAAAAAAAATTAATGAGATAAATAAAATAAAAATATCGCAATTTAAAATATGTTTTGTGGGAATTAACATTCCATTGACCTACAGTAAAAACAACCAGCGCCGTAGCAAAAGATTCTCATGAGAAACACAAACCGGCAGAGATAATACATGTCACCAGTGCCCATCCAAAAACGCTGACAGAAAGCAATACACACAGATAATGCCAGATCTGAGAATTCCAAAAATGCTGACAGGATGGAATACACACAGATAACACCCGATCCTGTGAAATAGAACAGACGCTGATGCTGCAATTTACACATGAGTTTGCACACGACGCCTGGCAACCGTAGATATATAAGTGATACATTGGGATATCAAAGGCAGTTCGTCCCGATCAACAGACATGACGTAGCGCTTCTCGGCAGCGCTCACCACGTGCTGCGCCTCTCCAACACAACCTCCGTAGCCTGCACCACCATCGTCATCGACAGCGCCACGCTACTCATTCACTTTTCATCCCGCGCCACGCCTGTCCAACACAACCTCCGTAGCCACCGAGCATCACCCACATCAACACCACGCGAATCATTCTACATCTGCACTACCATGCCAGCTGTTTACTGCGACGTCACACACCGTGTCCAGCTGTCTTCAGAGACCTTCAGCAGCCCACGCACACCAGGTCGCCGCACCGCTGACGTCAGACCTTATCAGCTGAGGCACAGAGAGAATGTTATCTACAATTACTACAATAAATAAAAATAAATCCAAAAAAGTTCAAATAAAAACTGCATTAAAACCGATTGCATTGATATATTTCCCAAGGTAAAATTCGGGAATGGTGACTCCTTCATTATAACTTTCCTACATTATTTACAACTGTGGGGTGCCAGATAACGGTCACCCCACAGTTTTATTTTAACTTTATAATACACACACAATATTGTGTATTAATAAGTTAAAATAAAACATTTTAAATTATAATGTTGAAAGCAATTGGCTTCGCCGATTGCTTACTGCTAGGCTTCGCGGCCAATGATGGCCGCTGCGCGGCCAATTGTGTTTGCTGTGCAGCAAACACAATTGTTTACCTATGCCTACGTCAGCCGCTTCGCGGCCAATTGTTTCTTAGGTACCTACTCTCTTCTCTTCTCGCAGTGTTGATTACTTTAATCTTTATTTAATTTGGTTTGTTACATAAAAAAATTAATATAAAAAATGAATGTTCAAAACCAAAAATGTAATTAAAATTTCAACAAAAAAAATATTCTCGACCGTAAAAAAAAAATTCGATCCTGCCAGGATTCGAACCTGGCATCTTCTGATCCGCAGTCAGACGTGTTATTCATTGCGCCACAGGACCCGGTAAGAAACGCGGCAAAATTATTGTATACAAATAGAAATCATCATCCAAATGCAGAAACGTACGACATTGGTTGGCGTAATTAATATTATAAGATACATGGGTTGTTTTGATGTGGTCGACTAATATACCTCATCATCCTGCTTTAAAGGAAGACACTCAAGTGGTGGAGAAAACTATTTTTCTGAGAGCTAGAAGTCTGTATTACTAATTCGTGTGCGTGTGTATATAGACTGGACAATAGAAAGTGGCAATTTAGCAATGAGCCTAAGTAATAAGTTTCCTTTATTTACGTAAAATATAACGATTAGCTAAATACAACTGATAGGGTGAAAAAAACAACAAACAACGACCGAAATTATGTTTTCAATAGCTGCGGCTTTTTTTGTTGCGCGGGGTATACTTGTACAATAATTACTTACTAGCTTACTGCTAGGCCCTGCGGGCGGCTATCGTGGCCGCTTCGCGGCCAATTGTGTTTGCTATCTGACAAATTTCCATTTTTGCTATTGTGGCCGCTGCGCGGCCAATTGGTAAACAATTGTGTTTGCTATGCAGCAAACACAATTGTTTACCTACCCAATATTGACATATTTGCTATTTTCACTTGCGAAAAAATCAAAATCTTTTTACAAATTAGTCTAATTTAAACTTTAAAAATTTAATTTACAAATTACCGCGTTATTTTCGAATCAACGGGGTAAATCTATTTAAAAATTAACATTTGGGACTTTTTTATTTGAAAATGTCGAATTGTAGGGAATTTCAAATTATCGGGGTTCGAATTAACGGGATTTTACTGTATATTAGGAAACTGATACAAGCTATACCTATATGTATGTTCACCTAGAGTTTTTAAAGATAATTATCGTCAAAATGTTATCAAAAGCATATAAATAAACTAATGAAATTATAGGGTAAAATTAAAAAATAAATTAAATTCCCTATGAATACAATATTTTGTGTAAAACATCCAGTTTCAACAATCCCTTGAATAAGCCATCACCAACGGATAAATTTCTATGAAGAATAATAATTTCCTTTTATTAAACTGTTTGAAAATATAACTGGTAAAATAAAATGTTCATTTATATCTAAACCACCTTCATCATTAAAAATACAATCAATTCAATTGTATGTAAACATTAGACCTTCTAATAGTCCAAATACATCCAAGCCAACTAAGCGCGTTCATTCTTTGGGCAAAAAATTGGATTATTAAAGAGTTTACGTTGTTATTACGGTCGTTAGACATAATATTTAACTATAACTGGTTGTGGATATTTTATACGAACCGTATGTTATTCCGAGAGACGATTCTCGACGTTTTGTTGAAAACTTATTCAACGTCATCAGGAGGACGACTTTTACCCGCGTCCGTCCTCTACCTCCGCGAGTAAAGGATGGACGCGGGTAAAGGTCGTCCTCCTGATGATGTTGAATAAGTTTTCAACGAAATGTTGAGAATCATCTCTCGGAATAACATACGGTTCGTATAAAATATCCGCAACCAGTTATAGTTTAAAAATATTGGATGTTTACACATGAAACATCTGCTACGGAATACATTTCATTAAATATGCTTTTTATTTCTAGATTCACTTCACATTCAATTCAGTATGTCTATGTGTGAATGGCCAATTGACAGAAGTTAGTAAGACACCATTTCGAAGCATTACAATTTTTTCTCCATTAAAAAAGAAACAGCGTTACGAATTAGGATGTGCAAGCCGTGCGTACAACTCACGTTGTTTCACTGTGTTGGTATTTACGGGTATAGGTAAACACCAACACACGGCGCGGCTAGTACATACTAATTCGATGGTCTTCCTTAAGTAGAAAGAGGTCTACAAATCACTTAAATGTAATTCGTAGAAACAATGTTTTATTTTTAAATCCTTAATTTTTTTTATTATGTGAAAAAAGGTAGGAGTAAATTTGAAATATATAAAATTTATATAAATAAATAGCTAGAATACGGCCGATAATCTAACATTCAACAATCGGTGGTATATCGTCATGATGAAGTGTATTTTTTCTCATTAATTTAATCGTTATACCAACTTCGTATAATGACGGTTCTGATTTGCAATCGTAGAACAATGCAGCATGTGTAAAAACGTTGTTGTACTGCGCTGACTATATTTGAGGTTTTAAAAGTATCCACTTTAAATGACTAACCCAAGTTTCAAATGAAAATCTTTTGTAGTTATCGAGCTATGACATAAAGTGTCTTTATGTAAATAAAACTTCAAACTGCTCTCCTGCAAACTTGAGAAAAATCACATGCATTGTTGTTATACGATTATGACGATATATGCGTGAATTAGCAAAACGTTGCAAAGTCACTGATTAGTGAGTATGTCATCTCGCGACTGGATTATTGTAACTCAATATATGCAGGATAGCCTAGGACTCAGCTCGACAGACTTCAGTCAGTGATGAATGCTGCGGCGAGGCTTATATTTAAGGCATCAAAGTTCTCGCGGATATCCTCAATGCTGAAGCAGCTACATTGACTTTGCCTGCCGGAGTGGATAAATTTCAAACTCTCTGATGGTGTACAAAAGTCTTCAAAGAAAAGCACCACAATATTTGATCGACCCAGACAATATCACTGGAAGACGGCTCACACTGCGGTCAGATAAATCGGAGGCACTCTGCAGGCTGGTAGTACCAAGGAGACCTGGAGCCACCAAGTTTGCGAAACGTGCTTTCAACTTTGCGGGCCCAGCTATGTGGAATCAGCTGACTCCAGTGTTGGGATCTATGGAGGACCAGGTCTTCAAGAAGAGCCTAAAAACTCAATTTTCGGGATGTCACACCTGTAAAGCACCCTTGAAGCATCTCTTATGGAAAAACGGCGCTATAAACATTTAAGGTAGCGTGTGTGTTTTAACCTCACAATTTAGGTAAAGATGTAACATCTCGCGTTCATTTCCATGTAATCTGGGTGCATAATATAGTGACAACACGATTTTCAAATATATTCTCCATCTTTTATATGAAAAGTTAACCTAGAAACAGTAACTACGCATAAGGTGACGTGTGTTTTAACCTCACAATTTAGGCGTAAGATGTAACCTCAAAATTAATATACAGGGTTTTTTGTAAAACATTAATAACCTCGCAGGGCTATATTCCTGCCTTGATTATGAGTCGAAAATGTTCGAGCTATTATGACCTAATATCAATAGCTAAGGAGATATGCGACATCAAAGTTTGCATTTTTTTTGCAATATTTATGACTTATTTTTTGTAAAATGTTGGACTATCATAACAGTAACTCATATCGATTATGAAAAATTCATTCGTTTCAATACAAGTTAAATAAAATGATAAAAACCCTGAAAAATTCTAATTGGAACGTTTTCCAATTGGAATTCGAAGGTTTTTATTTTTTTATTTGACTTGTATTAAAGATAATGAATTTTTCATATTCGATATCAGTTACTGTAATGATAGTCCAACGTTTTACAAAAAATAAGTCAGAAATATTGAAAAAAAAAAATGCAAACTTTGATGTCGCATATCTCCTAAACTATTGATATTAGGTCATAATAGCTTGAGCATTTTCTACTCATAATCAAGGCAGGAATATAGCCCTGCGAGGTTATTAATGTTTTACAAATAACCCTGTATATAGGTTTCGCGTTCATTTCCATGTAATCTGGGTGCTAATATGTGCATAATATAAAGAAAAGTTGTATCTAAACACGTTTCACCTGTCAAAGGGTCATGTCAGTCATGTGTCAAAATTCAATTTCGATATGACTTGCCAGAAGTAAAAATAGAATTGATTGAACAAAATGTGGTATTTCGTTATTTCTAATCAATAATCAATAAATATCATCGTCGTATTAAATAATGCATATAATATTTACATATTAAATTATATCTAAATGTATTTTAAAATGAACTGTTAAGCCTAGTTTCTTTAAAAAAATCATACGATTCTTTTATGTTAGCAATGGAAACACATGCAACATGAGCGGCATTTTTGGGGCAATTAACATATAGATTCATTAAGGCGGTACATTCACTGCAAATGCATATTTCGGCAGTTTTTACGAAAAAGTGGGTTTTTATTATTCATTTATAATAGAATGTATATGATAGATTGCAATCTTTTTAGGGTGATAACATAGATAGAACCTTTATTCTTATATAAAAGTAATAAACTAAACATTATTTACAATACTTAAGAAAAATATAGGCATTAATCCACAGGCCGTGGCAAAAAAAACCTTTTTCATTTTCCCGGGCGTAGAGTGGTTCGTTTAAAATTTCTATGTAAGCATAATATGTTTTTTTATACGTATAAAGTTTACTTGATTATCTAGAATCCGTACGTAGAAATTAAGAAATATTCAATATTAAAAAAGATATAATTTTTCAAACTTGCTTAAATATTTACGAGTATTTATGAGTAGCTTGTTGGTCTTATGGTTAGGACACTCGCCTCGTGATCCAAAGGTCGCGGGTTCGAACCTCACTCCAGACTAGCAAGTTAGTCCTATTTTCATAGCACAAGCGTTTAGCTTAGTTTGAAAATAGTAAGAATATTGATGCGACACGTATTCCGTGTTCGCATCTCTATTTAAAAAAAAAAAAAAAAATTATAATTTTTGGTCATTTTCAAATGTTGTTTATTCATATAAAAAGATGATTTTAAACGATATATTGTATCTATATTCGCTCTTTGAGTCTTCATTCACTATTAAAAAGTTAAATTTTTTATAAAAAACACGTTAATTATTATTTTAAAATAAAAATTCTAAAGTATGAAAAACGACATCACCAATGTCAGAATGCGCGTTAGATGCCGCCTGGCCACGGCAGAGGTCAGTCGTGTTTATGTAGCCAAATATTCCTCATCATTTATTTCACTATTCATCGTACTTTCACGCCAAATTTGACATTTATATGAATTATCATTATATAATACGCTCAAAAGCAATTGATATCTCCCATATATCATGGTTTTATATGGATTTTTGAACGGTTTCATCCTTTTCACACTTTGAACATGCTCACATGTCAATTTCGGTATTATCCTAATTTCAACAATTGTTCCAGATCATTTGAGGTATCAAGATACATACTGTACGCGCCGTGCGCATGCGCTTTCACGTCTCCCATGTATTTATTTCTTGTGTAATATTAACAGTATTCATTATGATTTGAAAAATATTTCAGAATTATTAATATGTTTTTTAAATTCTATACAGTAAGTAATAATTGGACGTAAATAAAATACGGGAATTTGTCGACAGATAAAATAATACATTTTGATATACGCAGTACGTTCGTGGGGCTAGGTAATTGTTTTGTTATTGTCATATTACAATATGCATTGATTTAAAAAGGAGTTCAGAATTATTACTATGTTTCTTAAATTATTTACGGAAAATAATAAGTCGACTCAAATAATATAAGATCATTTGTCTAAAGTTAAATAAGTTAATATTTTGATACGTGAGGTACTTCTGCGGGGATGCCTGAAGCGGACGAAAGCGAAGAATATATGACCATCTCTTTCTATCAAAACCTTACTGTTTTAGCAACGTATGTACCATAAATATGTAACGAATGTGTAATTTTTATTCGATTTGCGCTTAGATGACATGTCGCGCATGGCTTGAAAGCACATGATCTATCAATGTAATTTGACAGATACGCATGTTTGTGAATCGGCTGTCCCGCCTTAATTATGAAAATTAATGAATAAGTAAATATTTATTAATGAATTTATCGAATTAAACCATGGAAGCAATAACACTAAAGATATTATATTTCAATATTTTCATTCTAAATATATGAAAGAATATAAAAATACTTAATTTTAATACTTTATTTTAAAAAAAAATGCTTTTTTTAACAGACAAATAACACAATTAACGCGCGGATCGAAGACAACATTTGGAATGATTTTTTGTCCAGTTTAAGCGGCAAATGAGGTTACTTGACGAATAGAACTCGTTCATTCATTCAAAAACTTAAGATACAACCAATAATAAGCATTAAAAACCCATAAACAGAGGTAAAATAGGTCAAATTTGCACACATGTCTAGAGAGCGCATATCTCAGCTCCGGCATACACAGGGTACAAAAATAGTCACGTAGATCTAAGCTCCGGCATACGACCGGTTAAGATAAACGCAAAGCAAAAAAAAAGATTTTTTGAAAATGTTTAGGAGGTGTAACCCCTTAAAACACATTTACTATGACTTATTTTTATATATACATAAAATCACATACCAAAGTCAACAAGCTCGTATGACTCGAAAGTGGAGACGCAGTCAATGAACAATTCTGCAGCATGGGTATAGTCTCTCACTGAAAGACAATACAAAGCCTCATATGCTTTCAGCTTGTTACGAGATCTCCAGTCACCACCACGGTCGACCAGTTCGTGGGCCTGAAATTTTTTAAAAAGAAATAATTAATCCAATGCAGAGTTTTTTTATTTAAAATCAAACAATTAGTTTGTAGACAATTAATTTTGAGGGTAAAATGCAGAATATGGGTTTGTGAGCTATTTTTAATATCAACACATTTTCCAGTATAATTGAGTATCCTGATTCCAAAAATGATATAAAATAACCGTGCTCGCAAGTAATAAACAAGTAATTACAATTTAAAAAATCGTAATTCCGTTTAACAGATCAGCCACTTTACCTGTATTTGTACACGTATATATGGATAAATATTTGAATCATAAATAAACCACGTTCCACAAACCTGTGGAACTCCCCCACAACTGCCTTGCCACGAAACCATAACACAACGAAGTAAAGCCCTGATGGGTTGTAGCAAGAGAATACTCGGGACACAAACCTGCGGTACGCCCCGACTGCCTTGCCACCATCCCCGTATCACTATTTTTGATGAGTATGATGATCTGTTGCTTTTATTTATAAATTATTTTCTTACAAAGCACTTATTTCGAAAAAAATAATAAATTTTCTATGCTTCCCATATACATTCATCCTCTTTTATCTTTGAATAAAATATCACGTTGTCTATGGATTGCGTTTCGTACAGATAATAGCTGATCTATCAAACATATCAAGGGAATAATTACGATCTTTTAAATTGTAATAACTTGTTTATTACTTGCAAGCGTGGTTATTTTATGTCATTTTTAGAATCAGGACACTCAATTATACAGGAAAATGTGTTAATTAATATTAATAATAACTCACAAACCCATATTCTGTACTTATCTCCTTAATTTTGAACCAATGAATGTGAAACTAATTTACGTCAGATTACTTTAAATTTAAGAGGTGATAATAACAGAGTATATCATACACATAAGGAATATGATATTTGAAACAGTAAAATAAATATTTTTTATGAAAACTAAATAAATAACATATTTGCTTATAGCAAAAAATACTTTTCTAGTGACCAAATTGTAGATGTTGCAATCCATGCCTCTGGCAAATCATCAACTTAGTCCTATTTTATTTGTTTAATTAAATATGAATATTATTTTGACAGACATACACTCTTATTCCATATCTGAATCACTAATTTTGACGACCGCTAATTTTTTCCATTTGAGAGGTCAGCTGTAGTTACCAATGTTAAAGTAGCACCAATTTTGTTAAAAAAAATTCCGTAGCGTAATAAAGGGTCCTAATTACATAAATGATGTCAAATTTTGTCGCAAGCAAGTTTAAAAGCAGTTATTTTAAGTTTAAAAATGATACATTTTTGACAATTCAGGCCATAGATGCCCATACAAATTATTATATGTTTTTGCTGTTTTATTCATAGAAAATGAGTGTCCTGATTCCAAAAATGTCATAAAATAACCTGGAACACAAATATTTAACGAGTAATTCCAATTTAAAAATCACGATTATTTTCTTAGTAAGTTTGACAAATCAGCCTTTTTCTTTGAATTTTTACACATCTATGGACAAGTATTTGAATCATTGAATAATTGTCTATAGTTCGCGTATCATATAGATAAAATGGCTGATTTGTCAAACTTATTAACGAAATCATCATGATTTTTAAATTGGAATAACTGTTTTTAACCCATATAACCCGATGAGTCAAAACAAAACACAGCCAGCGGTGTGGGTCATTTCAGACCCTGTACTAAATTTCGTTTTTTTAACCGTGTTAATGATAGTTGGTACATATCTATGATTTAAAAATATGATTCAATAAAATGGCATGATATACCGTAAGCTTTGCGGTAAAAAATATAAGTTTTTTGTTAAAATAAAGCGTATAATATTACGCCGTGCATCCACACACCTACATCATACAAAGTCCAAACATGCACTGGTGGGAGTTCGGAATATCGCGGCCAACCGGCGACATTCTTTCAGTTGCGTGTGTGCCAGTGGCCGTAAACATTTTACTGTCTGAATAAAAATAACAGTTTTGATTTCTCACATATAATTTATCATAATGAAAATAATTAGAAAAAATGTAAATATGTAGAAATAACGTAAAAATGTAAGTAAAATATTTAAATAAACCTCTTTTAACACAAATAATAGCAAGCAACAAACAATATTATAATGGACGTAAAAAGTATTGAAACTAATAAATAAAAATCCGGGCAGTTTGTCATTGTTCAAATGAGCATTAATTAAACAAAATATATATTTGTAAAAATACATTGAAATTATAATAAAATATTCAAAAATTCCTCATCCGTTTTTATACCAAATGGAATAAACAAACTAAAGCAAGTAAAGGTATAGTATAAAAAATAAGAAAAACAAATAAACATAGTAAAACTTATACACAAAACGAACAATATGTTATATCATATCAACATTGATTGTCTTTACATTCCGGGCAGTGAAGTGTTTCGTGCTTATGTGTTTTGCAGATTGCTTTGTGACATATAGCACAGAAAAATTGAGTTTTTTTGTCATTTTTAGCTGGACACAACTGACATCTTTTCTTTTTAGATGATCGAACTCTTCACCGTTGTTCGCATTACTTTCTAAAGGATTATCGCATGGGCTTCTTGACTTATCAAATACTGCGAAACTATTTAACTGTTCGCGATGAAAGTGAATTCCGCTGTTTTTTCTGACCCTTACATTATCGGCCACTAAATCTGTTGCCAAATCTCTAATGAATTTCTTTCTGCAAGCGCTATATTTTTCTCGCCAAGTAGGGTTTTTAGCCATCCATAATAAGTACGCATTTAAAACGGCCCTATCTAGCATTTCCATAAATAATCGAAATGGCCATCTTCTTGTAACCCTTGCGCAAGAATATTCTCTTGTCATCATATCACCAGTGTCGACACCTCCTTTTGTTTTATTATAATGTAAAATCACGTCTGGTTTCGCTTTAGGCCCTGAATCTACTTTCTTGTCGTGGAATTCTGATGTTAGAATAACTAATTAAAATACAATAGAATGCCAAAAAATGCAAGCAATTCCGTGCGTGTTATATCAGGAGTCTTAGAATTTTTTGGATTCAGCCGGCAGATTATTTGTATTTTCCATTATTGCATCAATAATTTCTTCAATTATGTATAAATGGAAAGCGTCTCTAAGCGAAGAAATATTTTTAGCATCATTTTTGAATCCTGGAGCTGTTGAAATAATATTGTTAGCTCTGGTGCGTGAAGTTGTTGATGGCAAGGAGGACCATCGAAAACCAGATTTTGAAATGAAAAAAATGTTTTCTATGTCTTCAACGTGCTCAATCGACTGTCCTACATCTCCAACATCTTCATCGCTTTCTGATCATCCTCTAAGACGAAATCTTCCGTTTCATTTTCAAAGTCTGGATCCAAGTTTTCAAATTCCAAGTCACTGTCTTCACTTATTTCGCTATCCCAACTGTCAAATAGCCTTTCAATGTCATCATCACATAAATTATTTTTTCCCACCATTATGATACTTGGCCTGAAAAATTCCAAAAAAGAATTTTATATTTAGCTTGAGTTTACTTCTATGTCGTACTAGAACTACTTATGAGGATCATTTATGACATGTTGATAATCTGAATATTATTATTATTTTAAATTTATGGATACATTAAGATAAAGGGTATCTCATAGCTAGTAGCAAAAACTTTACAGCTGGATTCCTGACTTGACGATGAGTTGAAAGTATTCAAGCAACTATGATCTAATCTTGATATTTTATGTTATTTAAATCAATATAGTTATGAAGATATGCAATATCAAAGATTACATTTTTTTCAATATTTCTGATTTATTTTTGCGAAAAGTTGGACTATCATTACAATAATTTATATCGATTATACAAAATTCTATTTTCAACTTTTGCAAGATTTTTATAATTTTATTAGACATGTATTTAAAGCAAATAAGTTTTCCATAATCGACAAAAGTTGCGATAATGATACATCAACTTTTTGTAAAACATTAGTCAGAAATATTGAGAAAAAAAATATTTTTTGATATTGCGTATCTCCATAACTATTGATTTTAGGTCATGGTTGCTTGAACATTTTCGACTCACTATTTATCGACACTATCTACCCAACTCACTATCATAATCGAGGCAGGAATCTACCAGTAAAGTTTTTGCTAATAGTTATGAAACACCCTGTATATTCTAAATATAAATAATAATATATTTACCTGTTCAATAAATTCACTGGAAATATATTTATCACAGACGTCAAAAATAAATAAAAATATGATTTCTTGTCTTTGTAAATCTTCAGTAAATTGCAATACAGTAGATACACGGAAGAAAACAATGCGACACTACCGAGCAGGGCGGTTGGAGCGGTACTACGGTATGTGGTGACTCGAAAGGGATTTCTATGCATTGCATCCCCTCTCCGCGGACCCTTGTAACGAAGAGCGCAGCGAAGATAGTGTAGAAACGTAAAAATCATGTCCAAATGGTTGACCATACGTGATTTGCCGTGAATGGGCAGTGGTAGGGATACGAACGGGGGGAAGCGGGGAATATGCTGCTGCAGAAAGACTACTGCCCTAGGTCAGTTACGTGTCGATTTTTAGGATTTTTAGCAATAAATCATTTGAATCTTGTCCGATAAAAATGTTTTATGTCCCATATGATTTAGAAATAAAAAGATATTTTCATTGAATTGTTTATTACAGACTAGACAAAATTCTAGAACAAATAATTGTGTAATCTATAAGTTATTGCTTCAAATATTACAAATACTTAATTTGAAAAACTTTGTACAAACCACAATGAGTATTTTTAACCTCATACCACTGTGCCTCCGTCAGGACAGACGACATTAAAAATAATAATTGTGATTTGATTATTTTTAATATTGCCATTGTGAAGTTTGTTAGTTTTTATTTTAATTAATAATTATATCCAGCCACATAATTAACATGAACATAAGGTATCAAAAATATAAAAGTACCATTTTTAATAGTTCTATCTAGAAATAGACCAACCTTTCATAAGGCATATCATCTTATGATTACATGCTTTGATAAACAGCAGTTACATACCTTGTGGATAGCTTTTCCCATTTCCTTCACATTGCACCCATGAAAATATGCAATTCTGAAGAGTGCAAAGATTGCTTCCAGACGTCTGTTCGTTGTGAGAGTTGTATCTTCATGCTTACTGACAGCGAGAGCTGTTGCTTCCTTGTGATCTCCAATAGAACAAAGATAATCTAACCTGAAAAATAACAAAATGAACAATGTACAATTTAAACCTAGATTACAATCTGGGATTATTAATAATCATGCATATCACGAGTTACAAAGGAGTCCACATGCTAATAAAAATAAGCATGACTTGGTAAAATTATTCTGACTATTTATAGGTATATATGAATGTATGAGCAAAATATGTGATCACCTTGAATTGTAACTATAACAGAACAATTAACTAATATCAAATCAATAAATGAGGATTTTAGAAACTAACCTATCTTGCCACACAGGAGTCTCCGAATCGTCTTCCACAAACTTTGACAAGCGGCTCTCATTTTCTTTGGACATATCATCAAACAACTTTTGGTTAAAGTCCCAATTCAAATCGTTACAAACTTCTTTATAATAAGGTGCCATATTATTATCCTTTATACCCTGCATCAACCGTTCCCTAAGTTCCTTGTCATTTTTAAACTTAGGAAGACCTAGTTTAAATTTGACCGATGCCAGAAGCATAAAGTCAGGAGTCGTTCCCTCTGCAGATAGCTCCATTATGTTACACAAATTAGAAAACGTAAACGAAAAACAATGGTGAACTGAGCGTCCTAATATCAAACGAGAGAGAAGAGATATTTGACAACTTGCAACTTGGACCAACACGAACTTCTACAACTTGTCATTCACATATTTCAGGAACTTGCAAATCATCGTTAATAACTTCACATCGGTAAATGCTGCGTAGGTACTTTACATTTTATTGTTTTCCAATGAATATTAGCTGGAATTAAACCAAATTAAACTTTAAAAAATACTCATCTTTCGAAAATTTAAAACGTGTAAATGAATAAATAACCTTTTTTCCAACACAAAATGAAAATATATGATTCAATACAATCTTCAAAGATTGTTTTATAAGTTATTAAAGCGATCGTCCAGCAGATTGAGCAAATTTCATGATTTTTTCACATATCTTCTCTTATGACACGATACGCAATGCCTTGATTAAATAGCTAAAATCTGAAATCGAGAATAAGTTTTTGATTTTTTTGTGTTAATTTTAAAATAATAATGTCTATTCCTTTAATTTATTAAAGAAAAAAGTTATCAACTATCTAAAAAAGTTGAAAAAAAATAAAAAAATTATAAAAAACAGTGTTTTTAAAAAATAAATTACATGTAAACAAACTAACAGATTTTGCAATAATTGTAATAAATTTAAAACAATCGTTCACTTTGTAATATTATTGAATAAAAAAGACATCCCACGAGGCCATTCAGTCATAAAAAGCCCACAAATTGGAGCAATTTTCTTCATTTTTAAAACATCGAAGTTTTGGTAATTTATTAAGTAATTATATAATTTAGTTTTTGTTATTTTAATAAGATATCCGTATTTAAAATATACGTAACCTGATGAATAAATTTTAAAATGAGATATTTTCGTATAAAAATGTGATAAAAAACGCAAGTGAAGATATGAGAAAAAATTATGAAATTTGCTCAATCTGCTGGACGATCGCCTAATCGCAATACACTATTCCAACATATAATTATCCAAAAATCCAAGCAAGAATTAATCTATAAATACACTTACCTATACCTATTTGTTTTTTTAATTTTTGAAATATCTTTAAAACAATTTTTATAAAAGCATAGATTTTTGCGAAAACGGTTTGTTAAATTGGGAGAACACACAAATGCTTTGAATGAAAGATTACTATAAACGAAGTTGATACAACCGGCCCTAACCCTATTGTTATCCTTGCGCTTCATGCGTAAACACGGAGGTTCAGATCCCTGCGTATGAGAAACTAACTAACTAACCATCACGCCGTTTCCCCGCAGAGGCAGAGAGGATTGAACGCCACACTCTTCTATCCTGGCACACCACTTTTGCTTCGGCCACATTCATAAATCTTCTCAATAAGTTCTACGGTTGTTGCGGCTTTTAACGGGGCCATCCTCAAACACTTGTTGTATCTGGTCATGCCAGGTCTTTCGAACGCCCTTTATTCCTGTTACCTTCAACACTCGCCTCATATATTTTCTTAACCATTCTTTCCTCGTTCATACGTTCCACATGACCAAACCATCTCAGCACTCCTTTCTTTATTCTATCTACCACACTACAGCCAGCATTACATTCACGTCTAATTTGTTCATTCCTTACTCTATCGACCAAAGATTCTCCACACAAGCGTCTTAGTGACCGCATTTCTACCGCAGTCTACTTTCATTCCTCTGTTGCCAATTTCAGGCTTCAGTTCCATACATTAGGGTTGGCATTAGAACGCCATTATGTACCGCTAGTCTTGCTTCCTTTGACAGATTCGTATTGGCCATAATTGCATTTAGAGCACCATTAACTTTTTTTCCCGCAGTCACTCTCCTTTCGATATCATTCTCAGCCTTGCCGTCTCTACGAAACTTACTTCCCAAATACACAAACTTTAATTCTCACACAAGCACTGCTTCCTTCGTACAGGGATGCAATAGCCTGTATGAGATCGAATAAAAGGATTATTATTGTTTGTGTTTTTTCTGCTAAAAATTATGATATATTTCTTTGATTATGATTATGAAATTTTATTATTTACCAGCTCCCAGAAAACTTCATTGGTCATGCTTAAATAAAAAAAGCACAAATGTGATGTGTAATCAATGTACTATATTTCCTTAAATAAATAATAAATAGGTAAATCAAAATAATTTAATACTTTACGTTCTTTCCTTGTGATCTTCATAACCTATTTCGCAAAAATGTTACAGATTTTGTATGCAAAGGGAATGGTATTAATGCGAACATGCATTTTTTCGTCATTGTTTGTGTTTTTGAACGTTTAATAGTTTATTGAACATGATAGTGTAAATAAAACTTATTTATGAAATTAATCTACGATTTCGTTACAATAGCGGTTTAGTTCTTAATTAATTTTATTGATAAGATTTTAATTTCAAATCATTAATGCGTTTTAAAATGGAATTCAGACATGCCAATTCAATAAATTGTTGAAGATTTATTACATAAGGTTTTTTATTTTATGATGTTTTTTTTTAATTTTATCAATATTTTCACAATTAAAACGAGTGCAACAACCATAATATTTAAATCATACATAAATTCAATATAGCAGCATATACCTACAGATCATCAACCTGTGTCTGGCCATATTATACCAACTAATCTGCTACTTTTATGGTTTCAATGATCCAATACAGCAGTTAGTTTCACAATCCTTCATAGTTGTTTAGTAATCACCTGGAATCACTCGTTGCATATATATTTATTTGCTGTGAAAATGATTAAATTTATTTTTTTACTCGCAATCTGCACAGTGTTTTTAAATCAAAAAATCATTTGTCACGTGAGTGAATTTTTTTTAAGAATTTGTAGTTCTTTCTTAATAAAATATTGTATAATAACTATTTTATATTTTTTACGTCTGTCTATAGGGTAAAGAAATTAAAGTAACCGATCAAGTCTATTTTGACTTATCGAGGGATCAAGAGCCGCTTGGTAGAATAGTTATAGGACTTTTTGGTGAAATTGCTCCAAAAACTGTTGAGAATTTCAAACACATTGCTAGCAATGGAATCGATGGAAAAACTTACGCTGGCACAAAAATTCATCGGGTAATCAAACGATTCATGATACAAGGTATGTTCGTACATTTTTTGATATAATTTTTTTTATTACTTTTGGTGTAGGTAGGTACTTTACCTTGTGTACGTGGTGTTTATCTAAAATTAGAGTAAAGTAATAAAAATTTAAATATAACTTGAGTGCGCTTATGATTTGGATTCCATATCACCTACGAATTCCAAATCAATAATATTTATCGATTTGGAAATTAAGTTTATAAATTAATTTTGAGAAAGATTTGATATTTTCAAGCTATAAGTTGAGGTGGTCGAGTGGTAAGATACTCGCCTAGTGTCAAAGCGATTGGTGGTTCGATTCCCGTCTGCGTCCACCAAATTGTATCTATGTGACACATGTATAATAGCCGGCAAACATCTTGAACAATGGCTTAGCTGCGCAGAAGACAAATTTTGGGTCTCAGGGGTGAGATATAATAGTATTGAGTGTACAATACAAGCGCAAACTTTCCCCTACTACGCCGAAAATTGTTCACGATGTTTGCCGACTACTTTACCATGATGTATGGATCTCCATTAAATAAAAATTCTTACAAATATATTTGTTAGGTAATCGTTATTTATAGTGGTATTTTTTTAGAACTAAAGAAGTATATTATTTTAATCAGGTGGTGATATTGTGCATAATAATGGTTTGGGATCAATAAGCATATTCGGACCTACATTTGAAGACGAGAACTTGGAGACGGAATTTAAAATATCCGGTCTAGTAGCGATGGCCAACAAGGGTAATATTGTAATAACAATATTCTGTTTGATATAGATTTGTGATCACATTGTTAATATAAAAATATTTTTTTTTAGGAAAAGACACTAATGGGTGCCAATTTTTTATAACCACTATTGCAACATCGTGGTTAAATGGACTCCATACTGTATTTGGGAAGGTAAGTTAATAAAAAAAGTCCACGGAGTGAAAATTAACCTGTAATAATAACCACTAAAAATAATGTAAACATAAGTATTGTGATTTTTTTCAAATTTCCGATGTCAGCCGGAGCTACATGTTTTTTAATTATATAATTTAATGAAGGTTTTGTATGCTATTATATTTAAAGTTAAATTATTTCAGGTAATTGAAGGTCAAAAATTTGTTCATATCATTGAACACGAATCAACAGACATTGACGATCACCCAACTCACGATATAATTATTGAAAAGTGCGGTTTAATTGACACTCCAAATCCTTTTTATGTTTCTGATGAATCATACGAGTAATTATTCTTTTTAATTACATACATAAAGTTAATAAAATTAAAAACTTTGTCCTTCTAAAGAGTAGGTAGATATATTTATTTTTGTTAACAAATTTCAGCCTTTTTTTAAATTTCAATTTCAATACAAAATTTCAAATTTTAATTGTTTTATTTTATTTCTTTCAGTTTATGGGCATGGATACGTGCATCAGCAATACCATTAACAATGTCGTTTTCGATATTGGGCGTCTTTCATTGGATGATAAAAAAAATAGAAATATAATACTTACTACTTATATAAAAAATATTATATGAATTTTTATATCAAGTGAATTCACACGATGTGCGGTATTCTGACATTATAGACATTTTTTATTGATATGGATAATTAAATTTTTTGAAAAATAGCAAAATTGTTTATTATAAATTCTATTATCCAATGCTCACACTGTTCCGGAGGTTAGAAGTGTTTTTTAAGTGATATCAGTAGCTGAAAAGACTGAAATATGTAGGACACTAAATTATTATCACTTTTATTCGAGTATAAATTATATTACAGAATCGTATTTGCAAGGTTAGCCTTATTGGGTTATACCTACCGAGGCAAATATTTTACGATTTTTATATGTAGATATTAGTTTACAAATATATAAATACGTAAACTTAAATATATAGGTTTAGTATTACGTAGTAGGGATGGTTAAAAAATATCGATATATCAAAATATCGATATTTTTTTGAAAAATATCGATATTTATCGTCGATATATTTTTTCGCGAAATATCGAATAACGATATTTTATTTTGATATATCGATATTTTTTTCTGGGATAACCGATATTTTTTTCTTGGCGACTTTTTTATATTTTTTTTCTGGCGACCTTTTTTGTGTATCTTTTTTCACTTTTTTTGTTCATCGATATATTTTTTCCAGATATATCGATATATTTTTTCCGATATATCGATATTTTTTCCGAAATATCGATATTTTTTCCCATATATCGATATTTTCTTTCCGATACATCGATATTTTTTTTCCGAAATATCGAAATTTTTTTCCGATATATCGTTTTTTTTTCGGCGGCCTTTTTTGGGTATCTTTTTTCACTTTTTTCACTTTTTTGTCGCCAAAAGCTTATTCCCCTTACATAAATATCGATATATCGATATTTTTTTCGCAATGTATATCGATTATTATATATATGTATTTTATATGAACATATTTTATTGTTTATCATTTTATTTTATTTAGTATTAAATCATATTTTACTGATTTTTTAGCCGTGCTTGTCACTTTTTTGATTTTATTCATCTTTTTACCAAATTACGTTCGTTCTTGTTTCTTCTTTGCATCCCAATTTATTATTCTTTTTTTCTTTATTATACTTTTAGTTAAGTAGCTTGCCATTGCTTTTGTAAATCCATATGAAAGACGCTGTTTTGATAAGAAATATAAAACTTTTGTTTGCATTTATTTCCATTGTTTTTCTGCATCTCGCATATTTTTATATTTTTTTCTCTTGATTATTACTGTATGTACCTAAGTACCTACTTTCTACTAAATAAATATTAGATGTCGACCTAAGGGGATACAATGTTTAAAAAAAGCTACCTACCTACTTTAGAACTGATATTTCTATATATCTAGCGAGGTAGGTAGTATTATCCTAATTTATTTGTATTATGTGTGTATCAAATCAAATGTCTATTCTCGTCTAATAAATGCCGATTCATAGGCAATGAAATGAAAAATATAAAGTAGGATACACGGCACGGCGCTGATTTTGGTTCAGCAGTAACTGCTCCTGCACACACAATATTTTGATTCTGGACATGACAATAATTCAATACCTATTTATTGCAATCTTGAAATGATTCGCTTTCTTAATATTTAAGTATTACTTTTGTGTGATTTTATTACAAAAATGTATTCAAATATATTGATATAATATTGCCGATAAGAATTTATAGGTTCACTCAAAAAACCAATAATAATAAACACTTCAACAAAAAATTATAAATCCTACATAAACAAAATACATAATAATAAAAAATGTTTTTAGTTCTTTCTTTATTTGTATATAAATATTAGTCAGTAATTATCTTTGAAAGTATTGCAGTTGTTATCATGAGTATGCTCAAATATTGAATACAAGCTTTACTGTACATTTATTTCAAATGATTACCAATTATGTATGTTTTAAAATGATAGCGGTTTAGCTGTGAGTACAATCGGTTCTAGATTTTTTCTTGACTGTCATCTGCCATCATTGAGTATTAGTGATAGGTAGGAAATAAAGTTTATACACAGGTATGTGGTCCGGAAAGCAGAAGATCTTGTTAATCGTTGTAAGTTTACTAAACATATTAGTATCGTACTCCGTAAAATCTAAAGGTCGATTTGCAGTTTTCAATCCTTTAGCTACACATTCTTTAATTCTTTTGGAATTGTAGTCATTGCAGCCAACTGCAGCCAAGTCTGCCAAGTGATGTTTATTTTTGGACTACTATTGGACCATAGAAAAAATGGACGTAGTGTTTAGCAAGCGCGTGCCTTTACAATGAAATACTATATAAAGTTGAATTCTAAAATGATTGTTCAAATGAAATAATAAAATGTGCATGTGAATTTGTGATGTTTTTTTATGTGAGTATCAGTTATTTAAAATGCATCGGCTGTCTGTCGATGCTTGTGTCAAAATTTTGCAATTCCAACCCACTGAAGGTGTGATTGTTTCCAGGAAAATCTACCTTTGTTAAAATTAGTTTTCTTCCAATTACGTGGACATGCTCCGCCCGCGTAAGTGACTGAATCGCAAATATGTTCAGCATCAGGGCAAAACTATTGACATTTGTAATTTTAAGACATCTGTCAATATTTAATGTTTTTCTCGTATGTCACTTCATTTTTCTGTGAAATTGTGAGTCGTATTTTTCGATTTCCAAAGATTCAATGCTCACGCATTAATGTGAGTGGTGCGTTTTTATAAATAATTATAATTTTATTACGTTTTACATCTTCGTCTACTGTATTGCAGTTATAAGTTATTAATGGAGGACAACTGTAAGTAGGGAAGTTATTTATACGGTTGCAACTGGACTTGTTGTTTTCAATTTATATTCTTGTAGGATTTCTCTAGAGGCCTCTAACTGGGCACTGCGTGATAGAAATGAAAATTTAGGGAAAAAATAAGTTAAATGTAAATTTTGTACTGCTATGTTAAATGTATTTTTAACATAGCAGTACAAAATGTACATGTAGTTTCTTGTTAGACATTTTAATACATATATCAATGAAATATAATAGTTAGCAAAATACCAACAGTAGTACGATACGATTTTGTCCATATATATATATATATTGAAAGTATGTTGCACATTAATCGAATTGTGTAATAATAATTTACATTTTACATGACAGTTATTTCATTATCGATAATGATATATTTTCATATCTAATGAAAATATATTATTATTGATTTTTATTGTGTGATTAAATTAAACTTTTGTGCTTGTAAAATACGTAATTACCATTGTGAGCACAAAATATTTGGAATTGTTGAAAATTATCCTGGTTAGAGTTTTTTGGGCTACTCTGCCTTGTGTATATGACCTTTCTGGCCAACTTTTCGGATTCCATTACGGGGCCCATGATTACGGCTGATGTGTTTGTGTTGTGTTAACACATCAGTCCTGTTAATGGACCCTGAAATGGGGTCCGAAATGTCAGCCAGAAAGATCGCATATATATGACCGCATATACCCCAGAAAGCTGATTTTCTTAAAATTCTGAATGACCAAGTAAACTTCAGAATAGTGTTGAGGAAAATAATTTTTTTGCATTATCGCAATAAATTTTACTCATTTTATACGTAACAATGAAAATATCGTGCTGAATTTGACTTAACTGGAATATATTCACATTTTCTGTGACTAAATTACAGGTAGATTACAAGATCGCGCACTATTATTAGAATTTTAATTGTTTTAAGTCTAGAATTTACAAAAGCGTATTTATATTTCTCCAATAATTTATGTATTATAAAAAAATAGTAAACAACAATTTTACTTATATCACTGTTTTTTAATTTAAAACTTATGTCGCATAAGCAGATTTAGATATTATTTTGACTTCCGACTGAAATGTCAAAAGACCTGTGAATTAAACTTAATTCAAATATTTTTTATCTAAAATAAACAAAAAACTACTCCAACAATATGTATTGAATTAAAAAGAAAATTAACAACCATTAATCTATATTTTAAAAATTATGTCGTAAATTAATATCTTACTTGACTTTATAAATTACAATGACATCTTCGCGAATATACCGCCGTCACCAAAACACGCACATGACGCAAGTTCAACGTGATTTTATCAGTAGAAAAGCAAAATAATATCAAACTAGTTAAAAAAAACTCATTATCTGCGACGAATAGATTGCTTTCGAATATATAACATGGTATTATTTTGAACTAACGTCAAATTTAGCATAAAAACACGTTTTAAAGTGATTTTTTTTATGAAAAAGTGTATGGACCACAGAGAAACGTCCGCCTCTCCTGCACGGCACGCGGCATCTGATTCAAAACTGCGCTATTTCTTGACACATTTCACACTTTAGAATTTTTATTTTAAAATAATAATTAACGTATTTTTAATAAAAAATGTAGCTTTTTTATAGTGAATGAAGACTCAATGTGCGAATATAGATACAATATATCGTTTAAAATCATCTTTTTATATGAATAAACAATATTTGAAAAGCATTAAAATCGTAAAAATTTCTACCATTTTTAAAATATTATTACTTTTATTAATATTGAATATTTCTTAATATCCTACGTACGGATTCTAGATAATTAAGCAAACTTTATATGTATAAAAAAAACATAGTATGCTTACATACAAATTTTCAACGAACGAATCGTCGCCCGGGAACATTAAAATCATTTTTTTTGCCGCGGCCTGTGGATTAATGCTTATATTTTTCTTATTTATTATAAACAATGTTCAGTTTATTACTTTTATATAAGAACAAAGGTTCTATCTAAGTTATCGCCCTAAAAAAATTGCAATCGATCATATAAATTCTGATATAAATGAATAATGAAAACCCACATTTTCGTAAAAAACGCCGAAATATGCATTCGCAGTGAATGTACCGCCTTAATTTCAAAATTGATGAATACATATATGTATTTTTTTTTTTAATAGAAATGCGAACGCGGAATACATGTCACATCAATATTCCTACTATTTTTGAACTAAGCTAAACGCTCATGCTATGAAAATACAACTATCTTGCTGGTTTCTGGGATGTTCTGGATGTTTCAAACCATCAACCACTGGATCACTAGACGAGAGTCGTAACCACTACACCATTGATTGATAATAATAAATGTTGTTCCCTTTGCGAACAATTTGTATTCCGATTACTGATAACTTTTTTTTCTCTTTATTAACCTGACTATTTAAACTTGTCATTTGTTTATGAAATTTTTTGTTGGATATTATACAAGTTCACCATCTCAGGGTCTAGCGTTATTTATTTTATTAATATTATATATCACAGGCCTCTAATCAAGGAATTACATTCATCTCCAAAGATTCTTGGCAAACTATGATTCAAAAACATGTCTCATTTGGACTGTTGCCAGGGAACTATTGAAAAAGTGTGCATGTTTACTTTAAGCTGAACAACGAACACAATATTTTTCATCCTTATGGATACAATAATAAATTATATTATTTGTAAAAAGGCGTTTCTAACTTCAGTAATGAAACAAGGTTTTCTTTACAAGTAGGTAATATGTTGTTTTATTTTGTGCACTCATCTTCACCTGCCGCCAAACTTGTACATACATTACATACTTTTGTACATTATAATATTGATGGAAACTGAAGTTATTAAATATATAAAATAAACATTTTTCACTTTGAAACATGTGAACAACACATTTTTATGAATAATTATTTTTCTAATTTATAAACTGCCATTGAAAAACTGTGAAAATTTGGCACTTTCATTTTTCATTGAAACATATTGTCGAGGAATGTTCCCAAAAATTTGCAGCAAAACACATTTAACTGTGTATTCATTTCGCTGTCAGAATAGATTCTTGAACTTCTTGAAATTTTTCCAACGATTATAAAGGAATTTATCATTAGTAATTACAATTGTGCGAGCTGGTAACTGTGGCTATTAATTAAATCAGTGATACATTTCTTTACATCATTAAGCCTTATTTTAATATTTTTGAGACTTCTATCCACCAAGTAGGAAAAACGTAAATTAGTCTTAACTCTACATAGGTAGGCCTGAGTAAGTAAGTGGACATAATAATTTATCACAATTCCCAAATAAATGTATAGTAATGAAAATAAATAAAATTGGATACATTTACAATAATAATGAATATCAATCTAGTATCACTAGAAGAAATATAAAAAAGAAATGAGTGCTCACATATGCATCAATATGTTTCAAAATGCAGTGTTTTTATTTTTTGGTGCTTTTTATTTGTAAGTAGATACTTATAGAAGGTTCCCAAAAATAATATATACTAATAATAAATGAAATAATAAAGAATAAAATATGTCATTATCAAATGGTACAATTTGTCACTATCGGTGCCACAAATAATATATAATACTAAATGAAAGAATACACATTAAACCATTATGAAATTGTACAATTTGCCACCACTGGTGCTACAAATAATAACATGCATGATAATAATAAATTAAATAATAAATACTAAGAATTGTACTACTACCAAATAGTTTGATTTGCTGCCATTGGTTTCTCCAGTAAAACATATTTGGTTTAGTCTATAATGTAAATGTCTGACACTATCTTTATATATGTTTTTTACAGACACACATCACCCTTTAACTGTTTGCCAAAATGATGAAAACACATTTAATGAAGTAGCCTCTTGTGCAGAGTATAAAGATGGCAAGCGATTCAAATTTGGTTCAGGCCATTTATACATTTAAAGGCAAGAACAATGATGAGCTTTGTTTTAAGAAAGGGGACATTATAACTGTGTCCCAGAGGGAAGAGGGAGGCTGGTGGGAGGGAACACTCGGGGATGTGACCGGATGGTTTCCTAGCAATTATGTGAAGGAATACAAAGGTTCGTGTTATCCTATGTACACATTTATATTTATTTATTAGCTTTGGAGATACCCAAAGTGGCACTCATTCTTTGAAATTGCGTTTCATTAAAAAATAAGTACTGATTTTGTATTCTTCCAGATAATATTGTATACAAACACATTACTCAAGGAATACTCCAGTTATTGCGGATTTCGATTTATTGTGATTTATACAATGGAACTTCAACTTAGAGCATAATTTTATCTCAAAACACTTGTATGTCGAAGCAAATTTCTCCATAGTAAATAAAGGAAACCGTTAATCCATTCAAAGATAGAAAAATATTTATATCAAAATAATTAGTGCAATATATGCATATGGATATTTAAATTTTTTTTAAAATATTTAATTTTATAATAAAAGACGATTGAAGATTTAAACTATATCTTGCCTATAATAAAATTTTCTCAATATATTACTGTTTTTTTCCTGGTGGCATTGACCACAATAATCAGAGTACATATTCCTATTTAGCAGAAGGAGCTTCCATGTGTTTGGAATCAGAATCTGTTTCAGGGGATATTTTTACTTTTTCCAGAATCTAGCGGCTCTGCAGCCACATCTCCGGTGAGAGCTCCTTCAGAAGTCCAGGCTTTTAGAAATGTAGTCCTAAAAGACATCATCGACTCTGAAAAAGCTCATGTGGCAGAATTACAAGGGCTTGTAAATAATTTTCTACAACCCCTTGAAAAGAGTGATATGTGAGTAATTTGAAATCAACAGATACAAAAAAAATTACCATGCTATGGATTATTTTTGAATAGATTAGAATAGAATAGAATATTAAAGACAAAAAGTATAGCAGTGATAACTAGTTGCACAAGAATTCATTAAGTTTCAAGCATCTATAGAAACCGTAAATCTTATGTTGGAGCAAATGGAAGTGATGGAAGATTTTCTAAAAATTGAAGAAAGTCACATCACAAAATCAAGTAAAACAATTTATCAAATTCACAATGACTTAAAGAGGGCGAGACATTGATGCGCAAATTAGTACATGAGGTTCACTGAGTAGTGTAGCTAGCTGGTCACGAAGTATTAAATAATGAAAATTTTTTAAAACCTTCAATGAAATATACCTAGAAGTGAAAATACTCTTTTTAAGACTCTAATTGTGCAAAAGGCATTTATATTACTTACTTCAATAGCATCTATCCATTTTGATGTCGAGTCTACAATTATTAAAAAATATTTATTCGCTATGGGACCAAAAAAATCTAAATGTATTCTACTCCATACATGTTCTTCTATTGGCCAACTTCCTAATTCGACCCTGCATGGTGAGCTTAAATTTTCTTGGCATTGCTTACATTCTTTAATCGTACGTTCAATATCTGCGTTCATTCCCAACCAATAAAAATAATTTCTCGCTAAATTTTTTGATTTGACGATTCCCATGTGAGATTGATGTATATACTCTAATATTTTTTTTTTTAGAATTGATGGTATTATCAATCTACTATCAAAGAATAAACAGTCATTGAATTCTGATAATTTATCCCTAATTTGCCAATATTTTAAAATATCTCCTGAAATTTTCTTTTTCTCGGGCCATCCATCACTTAGATATTTTTTTATTTCCATAA
Source organism: Agrypnia vestita (assembly GCA_016648135.1). NCBI lineage: Eukaryota > Metazoa > Arthropoda > Insecta > Trichoptera > Phryganeidae > Agrypnia > Agrypnia vestita. The sequence goes on along the minus strand of JADDOH010023550.1, from coordinate 2,069 downwards.
ATAACTCATCACTATTGGAATTGTCTCTTATTAATTCTCTATCCAGTTTCGCATTAAACGAAATAAAATTTAAAAATTCAATCTCTACCTCTTCTACATTAATCTCATTAGTAAAAAAATCAAAACTTTCGTTATTTTCCTTTTCTGACAATTTCATTGGTAGTCTAGATAAGAAATCTGCTTTATTGTCTTTCGTATTAATATATTCAATCGTATAATCATAATTTTGTAAGATTAATGCATATCTTTGTAGTCTACTAGCTGTTAATATCGGAATATTTTTATTTTCTCCTAAAATATGCACCAAGGGTTTGTTATCACATGCTAAGATAAATTTTCTTCCATACAAATATTGAAAGAATTTTTTTAAGCCAAAAATAATTGCACTAGCCTCTTTATCCAATATTGAGTATTTTAATTCCGTCGATGTAAAAGTCTTACTGGCATAAGCTATTGGTCTTTCAATACTGTTTTCGTAAACGTGGCAAATTATCGCTGACATTCCTACATTACTTGCGTCTGTTATGAGTTTAATAGGTATATTCTGATCATAATGTACCAAAATTTTATTCGACTTTAATATTTCTTTAACCTTCTCAAAAGCAATTTGACAATTATTATCCCAATTAAACTCAGTCTCTTTTTTTAACAAGTTATACAAAGGTTCTAAAATACTCGCTAGATTTTTAATAAAAATCCTATAATAATTTATACCTCCTAAAAAACTACGTAACTCCGTTACATTTTTAGGTACTTCCATATTTATAATTGCTTCAACTTTATCAGGCAATGGCTGTACACCCCTATTAGAAATTTTAAATCCCAAATATTCAACTTCTCTTTTATTAAATTCACATTTATCGATATTTACTGTTAAACCACAATCATTTAATCGTTTTAAAGTTCTTTCAGTTTCTTCCTCTAACCCTTCTAGCGTATCGGAGAATACTAAAATGTCATCTAGAAAACATACAACTTGTAAATCGCTTACTACTGAATTAAGAACATTACTAAAAATTGCCGGCGATGTAGTCAATCCAAATGGCAAAACTTTATATGCAAATAAACCTAAATGGGTAGAAATAACACATAATTTCCTAGACCTTTTATTTAATCTTAATTGCCCGAATGCGTTTTTTTTAAGTCTAATTTTGCAAAATATTTTGCCCCTTTCAATTTAGCCATTAAATCTTCTATTTTTGGTAATGGATATTTTAAACGCCTTAACATAGGATTTAATGTATTTTTAAAATCTGCGCATATTCTAATACTTCCATTTTTTTTTTTACTATAACTATTGGACTTGCCATTTCACTAATATCCATTTTCTCGATAATGTTTTCATCTAACAATCTATTGATCTCTTCTTCTACCTTGTCTTTTAAACTAAAAGGGATTGGCCTTGGTTTACAATATTTGGGTTGAAAATTCGGTAAAACCTCAATATTCACTTCGTAATTTTTAAAACTACCAGTTTTATTTAAAAATACATCCTTATACTTAGTTTTCATTTTATCTAAAAAATAATTATCATTCAATACGCTTGGCAACTCACTTGATGTTGATGCTAACACATTAATATTTGTAAACCCAATTTTAAATGTATTTATAAAATTTCTTCCTAGTATGAATGACGAACCGTTATTCACGATAATGAAATCTTGTTCAGCGATAATATTGTTGTGCTCAACTGAAAACCTATAGACACCTATTACTTCGAGTGATGTACTATCATAACCGGATAACTTTATTTCACACTTATTTAACTTAATCTCCTTAAAAAATCTCTTGTATAAATGAAAGGGCATTACATTAACTCCCGATCCGGTGTCTAACATCATCTGCAATACAATTCCATTCACTTTAACCTGTAGATAAATAGGATCGCAATCTTTATAACTAATGTTCATGATTGTATTAATCACTTCACACTTATTAGCATAATGAAAACGCCCCCCCCACTTGAAACATACTACATTTTTTAAAAAACAATCTTTCTTTTTATGTCCCTGTTTGTGGCAAATGAAACATTTCAACAAAATTTGACTGTCAGTTGTTTTGAACCCTGT